>JAQGAP010000646.1:0-29752 GCA_034697805.1 Orchesella bifasciata
ATTTTTAGTTGCACTAATTATCTGTATAATTTGCTAATGATCAGTTAGCTTTAATTAAATAGTTTCCGGAACTATGTGTGTAGCCTTTGACCTGATACTTTAATTTCCATTTAAATCCTTGCAAATGATTTAACGGATTGCCTTTTATTTAATTAATTCAAATTCTTCGAAATTTATGTTTCAAAATATTCACAAATCTAATGGCTTTAAAAAGGTTAACTATCCCAGACACTAATTATGTTGTTAATTTGCACACCCAGATCTATGCTTGTTAATCCTGTGTTTTAAACCTATTTTATGAAACTGTATTTTCTTTTTAACTCAAAATCAAGGTCAACTAAATTTTCACTTTTTCTATTACTGAAGATTTTTAACTGTGTAACAACTATAAAACCTGTGATATATGTAATCTCAATAATACTGAAGGCTTTTATCATATTTTCGTTAACTGTCCACACTATATGGGTAAACTGTTTCTGGGTAGTATTTTGAGTACAAATGTAAAAAGGGAAAATTTTCTTACTAAATTTGACTACAACAATGTTAAAAATATCACCAATATGTATAAGGTCTGGAGCTACGCGCTATAACCAGAGAATATCTCTCTACATACTAGTTTAAGTGTGAAATTAATGTTTTAATCAAAATGTAACCCACATTCATTAACTTTTTTGTAACTTACTACTATTTATTTATTTATTTACTTATCATGTTCTGAATAACTGTCAATCTTAAACAATTATCTGTATGACCGTGCACGGTGGCAAAATGGTCAATAAACTAATCTATCTATCTATCTATCTAATAATAATAGCCCCATGAAACGATATAGTAGCCCAACTCCAAAAAAAAATTCCAATAGAGAGCGGCTACCTTTTCTTACCTTTAAAAATCGATCACTAATCTAGTGAAAAATACTTTTGAAGGACAACCTGCTTAGCTTTGTAAAGATTCCAGCAACTGCTGGGAATCTGCTGCGCCTTTAAAACTTTTACCAAACAATAAAGTCGCCGTTTGCAGCCAACACAAGTTGATTTTTCCAATACTATATTCAATTTACGTTGGCATTATATGGTTGCAACTCATCCACAGATGACGGAACTCTTTAACCTTTTCGTCCAGTTTGAGAAAATAAACATTAAGATGGCTACAACTTATTTTCAACATTTAGGTGAATGACGAATAATGTGGCTAGTTATAATTTAGGAACCGAGCAATTTATAGTAAAAAGAAAAACACCAGCTTTTTTTAAAGCTATATTGTTGTGTGGAGCAAGCTATCACAATTTCCTTCGGGATATTTTATAAATTATGAATGCGGAACTACAATCCTTTTAATTCCTCCTTAAACTTCTTTGATGCTAATATCCATCATATTCTTTTGGCATGTAAACGATGCAGCGGGGGTCGTTGCAATGTACATTACTGGGTTTTCAATGGAAAAATCTTTTTGCTTACGCCATTATATTCAGGATTATGGCTTGATTTTGGAATCGAATCCCAAATGAAGTACCATTTTACTGGCAGATACAAATTTTGAACCGTTATAACAACTTGAATCAACAAGATCGGCTGATAATTGCTCGCATTTTGTTGGTCATGTTGGGATTTGGGAGCTTCTTTTCAATGATTTCCCTTGGCAGTAAAATCCCGTTTCTGCAACACATTATTTCATTCCTTTTGAATCCTTACCCAATTTACACTTTAGTTTCAAACACTCATCAGAAGAGTCAGATTTTTTCTTTTACTTTAGCATTTGTGGTAGCATTTAGTTTTGAGCCCAAGTTGGGCGTATAATAAATTTAATATTATAATACAAAAATCTCAATGATTTCTCCAGTGCTTTGGCAATTACTTGCACCTCACATCTTTGCTGCATTCAGTAATATTTAGAAAGTTTATTTTTTATCGCAAATATTTATTGACCCCTAAATATATCGGAAAATGGATTGCATGTAAATAATTCCAATGGAAAAACTGTAGTCGCAAATTGTGCTTTCAGGTAGAAAATTTAGTTTGAAAGCAATAGCAGTAGACAATGAATGTACTGCGAGTCATTGCAGTGTTTTTGTGACCTAGTCCAGCTGTAATTATTTTTTAAATATATTATTTAATATAATATTTTTTTAGTTATGTATCAATGATTTCATTTTATATTACTTATATTACTTGGCACATCAATGTGTCACTATAAAATAATGTAAAATAAAAATCACAAAATATAAATTTATTGTGTAATGTCAGCAGGAATATTCTGCTTCAGTAGTCATATAGTCTTGTTACTAAACCGTTTTGTTAATGACTTCACATCGCTCAAACTTTGTCCCAAATTAATACTCCTGACGCAATTGTATCATTTCCCCATTGCTCAAATAAAACGATTAAAAGTCCTTTTGATTCGACTTCTAACTTCGAGTGGGTCTCGCATATTCTATTTATAAACATAGTTTATTAACTTTCATACTAGAAAAACATTTATAAAAAAATTATACTCAGTTTACTTACTCTCCTGCACGACCAAAATCATTCTCCAATGTAAAAGTTTCAATTGAGCAGTAACTTTCATTTGAATTTGTGAAAAGTCCCATTGCAGTTAACTTAAGGTAAGACCCCGGTTCAGTAATCAATTTGGCTCCTGAGGTAAAGACAAGGAAACTTTGGTTTGATATACCTGTTAAATTTGATGCGACAGGAAGTTGCAGAGGCGATTCTGTCTCGTCATTGAAAATCATATCGACTCCGGGAGTTAAGACATTTTCATAGATTTCTTCCGGTCCAAACCCGAGTTTAAAACCTGTCCCAGTGTTTCCAATAGTTTTGAAAATTACTACAGCCGCCCAAACAGTCACGGTCACATTTGTTAGGGAACCAGGAGGTCCTAGATGTATTGGTATGAAATCATTGCTTTCAAAGATTGTAATGGCATCCGGGTCGGACTCGCTGACTCCGCTGGATTCAAGCCAGAACTTGTACATATAATGGCCACTTTTAAAACTGATGATGAACGCACAAACCTCACTTCAGCTTCATATTGTTGCCCATCCTTGTACTGAATATATCCCGAGTCGGCGATGAGAGTTTGTCCACATTCAGTTACTAAATGAATAAAAGTATATTTAAATATGGGCCAATTTCATAATGTTCAATTGAATGCAATTAACTTACAAGTATTAGAAGTAGGATGGCTGTCGGGTTCAAACGTTTTCGCTAATGGCAAACGTAAAACTATACAAGCAGAAAACAAATTAAATAAAAAGTGGCTGCTACCTTTCATGATGGAATCGGTTCAATGAAACAAACGAGAAAAATTCAATTCAGCAATATAATTATGGTGTAGACAATTGCTATCAATTCAATGTTACCAATACGCTATGACTTTTAATTTAATAAGAAGTTTTAAAAAGAACCTCCTTTATACACCACACACTGACCGGAATTTTTGTTACTATCATATGCCACGAGCTTTGTTGCGCAAACGTTACAATTTTTTACATCAATATTTTCAATGAGAATATTTGCATTGATATGATTAGTTAACATTTTCACATTTCCAGGTCATATTTGCATTGTGTCTTGTTACCAGCATAAGGTAAAAATGATTCATCAGCAGTCATCAATCAGATTGTTTTGACGGCTGATAAGACTAATAAACGAGTCATTGTGTATGAATAAATATGTATGTTAGACAAATGGCAAATGTACAAATATTGATTGCCATTACGCCACACGCCATGAGCATTATTAATACCCCGTTGTTTGAGCAAACTCTAACCTATTTTTATACATTCTTGTTCCACATCGAAGTTCATATTTTTGAATGTAAATCAGTGAGAACGTTGATCTCGTTATTCATAATTAGTAAGTAATATCCATCCAAAAAACATCTTTATCCAGTTTTTTATAAGTCGTAAGACTGCTGTATGACTTTGAGACCCTTCTTATCAGCCTGTTAATTGCCACGCTTCAGTAAATAAAAATGCTGAATAATGTTTGACTGAAGATTTACTTTGAACTCGAAAATTGATTTATTTATTAGCGACCGGTTTCACGTTGATTCATTGCTTCGTCAGGCTATGAAACAGAAATTTTTTACAAATAATTTCATGGCGATTAATACATAATTATTATAATAAATAGCCTAATCAAGTTAATCTTAATTTTATACCAATGAACGTACCTGTAATTTGATAACACAAGTTCGAAAAATAAATATCCGGAGGAAGATTTTAAAAGCTCTTACATTTTGGTATTTTCCGAGAGAGCTCTGCTTTCAGATTACTATTACGAGAAAATACTACTCTTATATCTAAATCAGCAACAACTCCTTGTGTTCACGTTGTGGACAATATGAGTTGACGTTTTCCCGAACGTAGTGTATAATTTCATTTGCGTACTTAGGTATACGACTGTAAAAAGGAAAAACCACGAAGACGGTATTGGTTATGACTGCCTTTGGAGTCAAAGGCAGTCCTGTATATTTTTTCAAGATTTCAGGATTATGAATGGAAAGATACCTACATAACAAAGCCTTCTTTGGCTTGAGCTTTTCAAACCTACTACAAAGACAAAGCTTTAAAAATGTGGGAAACAGAATCTTATCCTCATACCCTCTTTCCATGAACTTTTTGTAGAGTGATTGTAAGTGAGAGATACGATTAAAAAATTCTGAACAGATTCTAGCTACACGGAGACCCTGTGAATAAAATAGTGAATTTTTAAGGTGAGCTGGGTGGTCCAACTCGGCTTGTAGATAAACATGTTTGTTCATAGGTTTACAATATAGTGAAGTACAAATTACGTTGTCTTCACCCAACGCCACCTTTACATCCAGAAAGTTAATGGATGTTTGACTAAATTCATGCGTAAATTCGAGATACTTATGATTAAGAAGATTGTTTAGCCACTCTTTCATGCATGAAATATTATCAATACAAACAACCATAAAAATGTCATCTAAAAACCTTTTGTACATGATAATATCTTCGTTGTCTTTAAATAAAAATGCTATTTCGTGAAACACCGTTAAATTAGCAATGCTGACACTAGCAGAGTTTCCCATTTCAATTCCCCGATGTTGAAAATACATATTACCATCACATTCTACGTAATTAAAATCAAGACTCAATGTAACTCAATAAACTGCTGTTCACTCATAATAACATGTTCTGGATTATCACGTAAAAATCTTTTGTAAGCTGCTACACAATGTTTTTTACAATCTTCGATCCTTAAACTCGTGTATATACCTACAATATCAATACCTACAAGCATATATTTTTTGGATGGATCTAGCTTCAGGTTATTCAGTTCCAGTAAAAAATGCTGAGTATCAATTAACAGGTCTGAAATTTCATTCATACATGGTTTCAATTGAAATTCAAGTAGTTTACTTGAATTTACTTTGTTAAACTTGAGTCGCATGAAAAATATATTTGTACAAAAAGAAAAATCAAAAATATATCAGTTATGCTCCTTGGTGCCCCCCCCCCCTATAAAGTCCATTGCGATAGCTCTGGTGACGTCTCACTAATGAACAAATAGGAAGGAAAATGTCCCGGTCAAGTTGGTTATTGGTACGATATTGCGATAGTTCAAGTGGAAGTCTGCAGTTTTCACAGTTTACTCAAACGGTTTGAAAAAAGACGACTTATGTTGGCTACGATATTTCGAGAAGCACAACTGAGATATTGGCCTGCAGGGAATGTACACGTAAACCTAATTTTATTACAACTATCAAACTAATAGCATGGTTATCGTGACTGAAAGTTTTTCTACTTAATAAAATGATTTTGATGCATTACTTAGCATTATAATCTTCCCGGTTGTATAGTGGACTGCTATGTTGAGTTTATTATGTTCGTGTTTTTCAAACTTTTTGCACAAATACAAGAGTACGCCATTTTTATCATTTTAACTTTCAACAGAGCTTTTTAATGATTCCAAACAAAAATATTCATCCTAACTATTAGTTTGATGCTTTGGCTCCAGTGAAATGTAATGCTTTATTATGAGCCTCCTCTTTGGTATGGACTGTCACTCAATTTCATATCAACAGCAACATCAATTTATATAATTTTTGAGGTAACTAATTCCTGTTCACAAGTTCACTTAATTTTTAACTGAAGTAGTGGTTTTTATATGATTTATTTTTCGCTTAAACTTCTGGATTCTCTAGGACTAAATCAGTCTCAGAAGTAAAATTGCACCTGTCAATCCTCACAGTCAAAAACTTTCTTACAGGAAAGTATAATTTGGGGCTGTAAACCCGGCGCCACAACTTTGTTTGCCAAATTATCATGCCAATAATAACACAAACAAGAATAATTATTGTGAAAATATAAAGAAAATGAGAAGAGTCCTTAGATTGACAGTCTGTGGAAGTCAGCTATAAACGTCCAATACAAACAAATTATTTGTTAGAAAATAAAACTTGCTGGTTTATTGCTAATACAAACCCTTACAACTTGTTTTTCATCCTCGGCCTCTTCCTCTTCGATTCCTTCTTCAAAGACATGAGCTTCGTAATCTTTCCACGAATCCCAGTTTAGAGATTCTTCATCGGATTCTGATTCTAATTGATGCGGGACTGCTGTTTGCGTTTCATTCATATTTCTCAAGCTTTTATCAGAACTCACACTTTCACAAAGAGTAAACTGTTTGCTTAAGCAGTGTCGCTGACCATATGAATTTTGACGGACCGCAAAAATTGGGCAATGAACCACATCGTTCCCCTGCAATGGGCCTTCATAACCCAGGACCCAAAAATCTGAAAATTTTCAATTTAAAACATCATAGAAGAAAGTCTAATTTGTAAGAACTTCTTTTTTATAGACTATTCCGCACTTCCGTCGAGGTTAATTTTCTTGCAAGCTTCTCTTAAAAATCCTTTTAGAGCCTGGCGGGTGAGTGTTGCCAGTTGCATTTCATTTTTGTGGCAGTAGTCCTCTGCATCTGTGTAGTTCTGTTAAATATGAGAAATTGCATTTGAAATACTTGCTGGAGTAATTTTTTATGTTGGAGTAATAAGTTTGCAAAGCTTCTACTCACCCTTAAAACATGGTCACTAAAATACGTTTTTCCTTCCAACGTCCCAATATCTATAAGCTTTTCCTCAGGGTTTGTATTGTTTTTCACCAAATCTCCAAAAAACTCGATGGGTTTCATACTTTCACAAAGTACGTGATGAACGTGGTCACAAGCTCGCTTGAAGTAATAGGATGACGCGTGGTTATTTGAACTGTAGACTAAACAATGTTCCCTTGGGTCTTTCGCAGACCACCATTGCCAGTACAATTTTGTAAATTCAGTTACTCTAAAACCAGATTTAGTCCATGTATATCTAGAACCAGTGTATTTAGCGGCCACCCAAAACCCTATTTTATATTTATTCATTTTATTAAAACTAATACAAAAATGAATTTAATCAATTCTTTGTTACCGATGCTAGAAAATAAACGGAAATTCCTACATCCATTGAAGTTGACGGCATTATAAACGGATTTTAAATAGTTGGCTTCCTTCTCGTTCAAAATTGTGGCCAATTCCATGCCTTTACTTTCACAGTAGGATTGGGATGCAGTCCAATTCTAATTACATAAAACAGGATATTTACAACCAATTAGGAACGGTTACTTAAATGCCAATTCAGTTATTCCTAACTAAATAACGAACCATTTACCAGAAGTACGATTCCATTCGAAAAGTATGATTTCCCCCTAATTGTACCAAGAGCTGTGAGATTCGTTGATGGCTGACCTGTCGTAGATAAACGTAAGGTAAGTTCACATATATATTAGTTTCTTCATAAAAATACAGCTAAAATTTGAAAACTACCTTGGACAAGAGAAGATGTGACAAAAATTAATAAAAACCCTGTGTACACTCCACTACAACTAATTACAAAGGTTTTCATTGTGAGATGCAAAGTTAACAGTAATAAGCACTTTTTTATACAAGTAGCTTAAACAACGCCGTTGGTACAATATCCATGCCTGCTACGAAATTATATCCTTCTGGGAATCCTCTCCATTGGTTTGTTGATCCGTGTTGATTGATGAAGTCAAAGTTACTGATAACCATGTTGTTGTTGTACATTATCAAGCAAAAATCTGCTGCTTTTATCCGTTTATTGCGATTTGTGCAACATACACGGCCGTTATGTTATGTATGAACGATATTTTATAGTGATATAAGGGTACGTCATATATAGACTGGAAAAAACAACATGTCAATTGACGAGAGATGTTCCTGAGTACTACTGATGTGAACAAGTATTGTCCACGCAAGTTGGTTGCTAAATTGCATACGATATGATGGCGTGATGAGTTTCGTAAACTTATTATAACATAAAATTTGATTAGATACAAATATGCTCTGTTATCAAAGGCAAAAAAGAGTTTCATTTATTATTTTACGTATATACAGTATATTTATATTGCCAATCTTTTTTCACTGCATATGCTGCATTAGTATATTTACTTTAGCACGTGTTTAGTTTCATTTACCTTTGTGTCACCCATGTAGGATTTTTTTCCTCTACGTTTTTTTCCACATGCCCTAAATTAAAAACATAATTATTTACATAATGTAATTTGATAAACTTTAATTAAAAATGAGATCTTATTCCAGTTTCTATCTTCATGAATATTGAGTATCTTCACCATTTTATTCATGAATATCAAACCAGTCCCCACAATCATCCCTTGGAAAAATTCTCCTAGACTGTTAATCTAAACGACGATAATTGGTCGACCATTCTTGCCCCCGACGTTAGAACAACCGGGTTCCATTGACTATACCATTCCAGAAGACTTCGGAATGTTAACTTGAGAGGATACACTGTCTCGTGGTTAAAAACGGATAGCTGTCCTTCAATTTTCCCAACCTCTACGGGTCCATTCTCAAAACGGAGTCTGAGTCCGGTTCCTCAAATAAAAACTCAAGATCATTAGGGATGCATTCATTATAAAAGCATATTTGTTCAGGTATCCATCTGCGTAACAAATCCTGATATCAATCAAAGTCAATCACCGATACCAATTTTTTAGTGTAAAATGCTGATAACCTGCTGGATTAAATGGTCATAATCACATGCCTATTGCACAGTATAGACAAGAATTTTATGCATATAAATATCGCGTTTGACTTTATGGAATATGATTTTAATGCCACGTTTGGATAGGACATGCTAATCTTTGGTATGAAGAATTAGACCCACACCGAATACGAGTGTTTAGGAGATATCAAGAATAACAAGTATAGAATACAATTAACACATGTGTTTTAGCTATATTGTATAAGTACGAATATGATTCCAATAAACTTATAAAATTCCAAAATACCACTTTTTAAAATAGGAGTGACTATTTTCATCGCTTTTCTGGAATTTCATTCCAAGTTAGGCCTCCCAAGTAGGTCTCCATCGATCTAGCATGTTTGTAAAACACAACAATGAAGAGTCCCTTCGTTCGAAATTGTGTAATCTCCTTTTCCCCTCTATTGCCGCAGACCCTAGAAAAAACAGCAATAATATATACATACTATTCTCATTAAAAATCAAATCAAAAGCTAATTTAATACATACCATCCTTCATATTTGGTAATTGTCCCTTCAAACCAGTACACACTATATTTCGAATCGCAGCCAGGGTTAAGAAAATCATCTGAGATTTGCAGCTCAAGATTAGTTTCCGTCAACCATTTTGCACCAGACGTGATGACAACCGTGTCCCTTTCATATTCACCAATTGCCTCAGGCCACAGAGGAAAATCTACAGAATAATCTGTCTGGTTATTAAAAGCCAACTGTAATCCAGGTACGGCTGTAGCTTCAACACTCCGGCTTTGGAATCGGAGTCTAAATCCAGTGCCATGGTTTGTTTTCGTTTTGAAAACCACCACAAAATTTGCGTAGTCTAAATAAAAACGTGTCTCCACAGAGCCAAATTGTACAGTTTGCTGGTCGGTTAGTAAATCTGCCACCCTGATGATGCTAATCGTATCCGAATATATGTTTGGTATTCCGTGGGTTTCTAGGATAAAATCGCAGCCTCTCCGTCCATCCAACCGGATGACAAAGGCGCAAAGTTCCCCAGAGCTATAGCTTTGGTCCAGCTTGTATTCAATGTAGCCAGAATTCGCCGTGATGTCTTGGCCGCATTGTGTTACTGTTGGGAATATGATTTCGTTACAGCAATTGACGCCCGTATTTAACGATAGCTGAGGAATCGGGAAAGTAATTGCCAATCTGTGTGAATAAAATATATAATTACGTGTCTCCGGAGGTAGTTGTCGATTTCGGCCAAAGGAAGGGATTATAAGTGAACCAACGCACAACCAAAAACACAAAATTTGCTTCATATATCTCTCTGTCAAACAATTTCAGTTGTCAGCAACTCTGAAAATTGTTTTTGTATCTGAACCGGAGTCAGCAACTTTGTTTATTTTTTACAACCAAAATGAAGGCAATCAAGTATGTAATATGAAACGATGTTTCTGGTAAAATTGAGGTATTTGGGTTAAGATAAGATTAAGCAGGGCTGAATGTAGTTGCCTGATGAATGTGTATGTATCCAAAGATAAACAAAAGATAATAATGAGCCGAAAAAATTGCCGTGCAATGTATTGCAGTACGAAACAATTGTGCATGTGGATACAATCGTGATGAAAGCCTGTTATAAAGCTTACATAAAGACAACCATTTGCAATTGACTTAAATATTCTTCTTTTCCTATTGCTATCACATTGGAATTGGAAATGCTATAAATATTGCTGCTTTGTTTCGAACTCAGTTTTATGTCGGAACCTACTCAAATCGTCGAAAATTAACTATAATTGTGATGCGCGTAATGTCACATAAACACTTTTATTGACGTCAATATCCAATCATAATACATAGTAAAAGACATGCGTTTCCCATTTACAAAGATTTTTAACTTATTGATAACAAACACTTTTTATGCAGCGCTCAAATATACGCAGCAAAGTAATAAGAGGTTTGATTTTTGTACAATTAAAAATGTTCTGCTCAAATTTCAGGATTCTCACGGACCAAATCAGTCTCAGAAGTAAAATTGCCCCTGTCAATCCTCACAGTGGAAAATTCTCTAACAGGGAAGTAAAATTTAGGGCTGTAGACACGGTGCCACAACTTTGTTTGCCAAATTATCATACCAATAATAATACAAACAAGAACAATAATCGTAAAAACATAAAGAAAATTGGAGGAGCCCAGGGATTGACAGTCTTTTAAAGTCTGCGTCAGCTGTAAACGTCAAATATACAAAAGAACAATTTGTTAGAAAATAAATCTAGCTTGTTTATTGCTAAGAGGAAATTAATAAAACCCACAACTTGTTTTTCATCGTCAACCTCCTCCTTTTCGATTCCTTCTTCAATATCTTTTGCTTCATATTCTTCCGAGGAGTCCCACCAATTTAATTCTTCGTCGGATTCTGATTCTATTTGATGCTGTACAGTTGTTTGCGTTTCATTCAAATTTCCTTTTATTATCTTAGAACTCACGCTTTCACAAAGAGTAAAGTGTTGGCTTGAGCAGTTTCGCCGGCCATATGAATCGTGATGAGTCCCGTAATTGGGGCAACGAACCCCATCGTTCCCTTCCAACTGACCCTCATTACCCAGGACCCAAAAATCTGTGAAATTTTTCATTTTATAACATCAGAGAAACATGCATACAATTTAATATAGATTTTTAAAAAACTATTCCTCACATCCATCGAAGTTAATTTTTCTACATGCTTCCCCTAAAAATCCTCCTCTAGCGCGACGAGTGAGTGTTGCCAGTTGCAATTTATTTTTTTGGCAGTATTTTTCTGACTCTGTGTAGTTCTGTCAAATTTGAATAATATTATACAAATATTTTGGATTTTTTTTAAATAAAAAAAAATCTGCTCACTCTTAAAACGTGGTCACTAAAATATGTTGTTCCATCCAATGTCCCAATATCTATAAGCTTTTCCACAGCTCTTGTGTTGTTTTTCACTAATTCTCCAAAAAACTCGACGGGTTTTATACTTTCACAAAGGACGTGATGAACGTGGTGACAAGCTCGCTTGAAGTAATAGGATGACGCATGGTTATTTGAACTGTAGACTAAACAATGCTCATTTGCATCATTGGCAGACCACCACTGCCAGTACAATTTTGTGAATTCAGTTACTCTAAAACCAGATTTAGTCCAAGTCCATCCGGAACCAGTGTATTTAGCAGCCACCCAAAACCCTATTTTAAATTTATTTTAATAATTTAAAACTGCTGGTAAATGAATTTTTACAAAAAAAAATGAAAGAAATTCTTACATCCATTAAAGTTGACGGTATTATAAACTGTTTTTAAAAAATTGGCTTCATCCCCTTTCAAAATTGCGGCAAGTTCCATACCTTTACTTTCACAGTAGGATTGGGATGCAGTCCAATTCTATTTCAAAACAGGGGCATCGGTTACATTCATTGAGAAATGCTACTTCAATACTAATTCAATATTTACCAGAAGTACAATTCCATTTGAAAAGTATGATTTCCCCCCAATTGTACCGAGTGCTGTGAGATTCGTTGATGGAAGACCTGTTTAAAATAAACTTCAGGTAACTTTCGTCATAAAAATTACAACTAAAATTTTAACATTACCTTTGACAAGAGAACCAGTGACGAAAATCAACAAACATGCTGTGTAAAATCCACAACAACTAATTAAAAAAGGTTTCATTTTAAGTTTCAAAATTTAGCCGTATTTATAACAAAATGTTTTTACGCATGTAACTTATGCAACGACTTTGGTGCAATGACATTTCCTTCTATACTTGCTACAAAATTGAATCCGTTTGGGAATCCTTCCTTTTGATTTGTCGAACCGTTGTTGTTTATCAAATCAAATTGACTGATAACCATGTTTTTGTTGTAAAATATTAAACAGAAGGTTTCTGCTTTTATCCATTTATTGCCACTTATGCATCATACATAGACATCAGGTCGTTGTGTTATGTATGTTCGATATTTTGTAGCGATATAAGAGTAAATCATATATGGACTGTACAAAACAACAAGACAATATTGACGAGATATGTTTCTGCGTATTATTAATGTGAACAAGTGTTGTCAATAAAAGTTGGTACATTAAACAGTCAATAACACCTCTTTTTGCAAAATTAAACACGGCATATTAGCGTGATAAGTTTCATGAACTTATTATGACATGAAATTTAATTGAAAAAATAAGCTCCGTTATCAAAAGCAAAAAAAGAGTTTAATTTATTATTTTACGTATATCCAATGAGTTTATAATGCCACGCTTTATTTTACTTCATGTCCTGCATTAAAATATTTATTTTATAGCGAATTTAGTTCCATTTACTTTTTTCCAAGTCAAAGTTCCAAACGGCAGGGAACCCCACAGTGGAGTGTCACCTCTCATAGCAAATACGATGATAAAAAGACCTTCCGTATGAAATATTTTTTCCTCAACGTTTTTTCCGCATGCTCTAAATTTAAAAAATGTGTTTTTTTTCTAAATTAATTAAATTTGCTAAAAACATTAATCTTGTTTCATTTTTTACCTTCCTAAATACTGAGTATCTTCACCATCATACTCATGAATATCAAACCAGTCCCCACAATCATCGCTCGGAAAATTCTCCCAGACAATTATTCTAAACGACGATATTTGGCCAAGCATTCTAGCACCTGAAGTTAAAACAACAGGGTTCCATTGACTTTACCATGGTAGAAGCGACTGGAATGGGAATTCGAGAGGGGTGACTGTTTCGTTGTTAAAAACGGATAGCAATCCCTGCACTTTCCCAACCTCTTCAGGTCCATTCTCAAAACGGAGTCTGAATCCAGTTCCAAGATTTGTGGTAGTTTTAAAAACTACTGCGAATGCGGATTCGTCAAAATACACTTGGTTGCCGTGGTTTGGTCCCAGATATCCAATAGATAGGGATTGACCCATCCGCAAAGGCATGATTGCAATTGCATCCCGGCCGGAATTGCTGATACCGTGGCTTTCCAGCGTGAATGTGCAGCCTGTAAAGAACTCCAAGCGGATTATGAAAGCACAGAGTTCTCCTTCATCATAAGTTCGATTTAATTTATACTCAATCATTCCCCTGTCCGCAAAGAGAGTTTGGCCACATTCCGTTACTAAATAATTTAAAAACATTTTAAAAATAAACTGAAATGCCATATAGCAAATAAATTTACAAATTTACAAATATTTTCAGGAGGAAGACTCGTTGTCGATTCAATTGGAGGTCTAGTTCCGCCAACACAATCAGGCACACTTGCTGGAAGCTCGCAACGGTCCGTTGCAGGGTTGTAGAAAAGTGGGTTTGGGCATTCCATTTCGGTTCCGTTCCCATTATAACAAATTAAATATTTGGTGCAGTCTGGAAGTGGAAGGTATACCACTCCTTCTGAAGGACATTCCGGTTGCTGACCAAATGTGTCCACTAGTTGGTAACTCAAGCAAATAAATAGAAAAAGATGATTTGCCGCTTCCATTATGAAAATAAATTTTTACGGAATTATCCAAATTAATTTTTTTGGTGTATCTGGGTCAAAAACTTTTTACTTCAATGCCTCGACATTTGGATGAGCGAGTTGAGATTAAAGTCCAGAAGGTTTTTTGTTCAAATAAGGTCTCCTTATCATAAAGAGATAAGCTTTTCACATTTTTCCTGAGTTTTCCAGTCTTATCACAAAAGATACGGTAATGTTCGTATATGGTACAATAAATTATAGTTATTATAGGAAAAGGTAATAAGTGTATCAAACTTATGAGTTATAACCTTATCTGACTGTTTACAGGAATGTAAAATTATCAGCAACGTTCTTTAACTGACGAAGTTAAAAATGAGTATTGTGAGTATCGTCGGGTTTTAATTTCACGTTTGGGCGTGTCTATTAAATTTGCAAATAGATGAGAAACTTTTCAAACCACGCCTTTCATGCTACCCGTTATTTTTACTCCCACATCATGTTTTTTAGCATAAACACCTAATTTCACACAATATGAGGATGTTATAAGCTTTATAAACTTTGTTTTCCAAACTGGTTAAACGTATGCAAACTTAAACCACATCAGTTAAACTATAAAAACAAATTTGATTGAATAGATAAACAATGTCATCAGCTGCAAAACATGGAATTGCTTATTACTTCACATGCATAAGCACCAAAATATACGCAGTTTCTCTTTACCTTTCGTCAGAATCAATGTACAATGTGTAAAGATAAGAAAACTTTTCAAATTGATTTGTTTTTTATTAAGATTAACTTCTGCTTTTAAATTTATGATGTGAAAATAATCAACTATTTTTCGTAGATGTTAACAATACTTGCTTTTCTATATTTTTTATGTGTTCCGCTTTCTACTGTTTGAAAATAAAACTGAATGAAATGCTGAATTACCAAGTTATGTTAGTAGAGTTCCAGTTTCATCCACCGTTCTCCAACTAAGTGTCCCTTGTGGATCCAAACCGGGGTCTCCGTGGTTCGACAGATAAATGATCATAAACATTCCTTGAGTTCTGAATACCTTTTCCTCCTCGTCCTTTCCACAAAGCCTTAGCAAAATACAGAATTTTATACATATTGCATAACATAAATTTAAATCAAGGAAAAGCAAAAAATTTACCTTCCTAAATACTTAGTCCTTTTGCCATCGTAGGTATGAATATCGAAAAAATCACTACAATCATCAACAGCCCGAAAATTTTCCCAAATCGTAAGCTCCAGGGTTGAGTTTCCACTCAGGATTTTTGACCCTGAAGTCAATGCAACTGGCTGAGTAGCTATAACATAGCCTGTGTCCGGAGGAAAGCTAAGGGGAGTTGCTGAATCGTAATTGAAAACCAATGCAGGCCCAGGTATTGCCCAGCCTGGTCGATTTGCATTTTTAAAACGAAGTCTAAAACCGGTTCCAAGGTTTGTGGTGGTTTTAAAAACTACAAAGAATACGGATTCTTGGGAAAACAAAGTGTTTCCGCCGTTTGGTCCAAGGTAATTAACTGCAAATGGATAACCGCTCATTGGAATGATTGCAACTGCATCTTCGCCTTCATCGCTAATACCATGGTTTTCAAGGATGAATTCGGCGCCATAATACCAATATATTTTAACAATGAATGTGCAGAGCTCTCCAGCATCGTAGGTTTGATTAAGTTTATATTCAATTATTCCCTCGTCGGCAAGAAGCGTTTGTCCACATTCCGTTACTAAGACATATGAATCGATAGTAAATTGTATTTGAAATTTAATGGAAATATGATTAAATTTGATATTTACTTGTTGGTAGCTCCTCCTGAGCAACTGTTTTGCCGAGGTGGGTACTCGAACAAAGAAATATCAAGAAAGTTGTTGCTATTTTCATTGTAAAAGAATTTGTAACAAAAGGGAACAAGTTTGTGTGTGGGTAATTTAAACGTCACTGAATTTATGTTAGCTGGTTGCTCCAATATATACCAAACTTTCCGTATAAAAGATATATGGTTGTTGCATATTTTGTCTTTCATTCTTTCATTTTCATTTAAAAATCCTTGTATACTTATATGCATTTGTTGTGAGGTTGATACTATCATCTCAAAGTTCAGGAGAAGATAAGATTCTCTCATTTTTATTCATTTTTCAGAATACCTACAGGTGTTAAATTTGCCTTTAGACACATCAAATCCCTTTAATGGGAATTCCAGGGTATTTTTATTTCACCGATAAGAAAACCTTTCATGGTCAATCTCGTTTTGTACAAAAACTCTGTCTTCATGTAAATTATCAGGTCTTCCCCACCATCACGTCCAACTTATGCTTTGCGATCAATCAACTTTGATTGACAGTGACAAATGTTACATTATCAGTACAAAAATCCGATTTGGTAATTAAATTGTCAATCTTTATTTTTCATTAACTCATTCTTAAACATATGAAATCAAACTTTCAATGACATTTTTGAGAACTGGTCCTAATAGGCTTTATTGCAGCTTTATTTTAATTGATCGTTTTCCAACTCAAAGATCCTTGTGGATCCTTGCCTGAGTCTGCATTTCCAGAAACATACATGACGATGAAAATCCCTTGAGTATTGAATACCTTTGGCTCCTCGTCTTTTCCACAAAGCCTAAATATATAATGCGTTAGAAATTCCAAATAATTACTTTTAAATAAACATTTAAATTGGGTTTCTTACGATGTCAAATATTTGGCTTCTTGACCATCGTATGTATGAATATCAAAATAATCAGAACAATCATCAACTGCACGGAAATTTTCCCAGACGGTTAGCTCCAAAGTTGAGTTTCCAGTGAGGAGTTTTGCCCCAGAAGTCAACCCGATTGGGTGATCATTAAGGACAATACCAGTTGGAAAAGGAAACTCGAGAGGAACAGATGAATCATTATTGAAAACCAGTGCTGGTCCAGGTATTGCCCAACTATCCTGATTTTCATGCTTAAAACTTAGTCTAAAGCCGGTTCCATTGTTTGTCGTGGTGCTGAAAACTACAAAAAACGTAGCGCTGTCAAAAGCCAGTCGGCTGGCGCTGTTGGGTCCAAAGTAGCTCGGTCTTTGTGTAGTTTTCCTAAGCACAGGGATGACTGCAACTGCATCTTGGCCATCTGGGTTGAAACCATGTTCTTCTAGGGTGAACGTTGCTCCTCTATACCAATATATTTTAATAATGAAAGTGCACAGCTCTCCAGCTTCGTAGGTTTGGTTAAGCTTGTATTCAATTGCTCCCTCGTCGGCAAGCAGAGTTTGGCCACATTCCGTTACTAAGTAAGAATAGTATAAAGATTCAGAAAATTTACAGTATTTTTTAATAAATCGTTTTAATTACTTACAAACATTTGTTTGTTGAGCAAGTGTTTGTCCAAGAAGGGTACTCAAGCAAAAAAATGTGAGCAGGGCAGTGGGTACTTTCATAATGAAAACAGTTTGAGTTTTCCAATTTTGCAATGTAGAAAGAAAAGTGCTTCTGTGTGTTTGAAACATCACTGAAATCACATAACCCATCTACTCGAATTTATATTAAGAGTTCCGTTATCAAAAACAGATACTGTGTGGACATTTAGCACCCCCTCTGCAATGATATGCAATAGTTTTTCTTATCTAATTTAATTCTTACTTATACATATGTAGGTTTGATTTTTATAAATATGTATGTGAGAACGACTGACTCGACATGGTTAATACTTATCCAATACTGATTTAATAATTCATAGTAAATTGTGGTATTTCACTGAATCTCTAAATGTATTATGTATTTTTAGGAAGATAAGAGATTTGGTGTCAACAGTCTATGAACTCTGTAGCTTTCTAACCATTTAACTTTTTGGAATTCTGATTTCACTAATCCATAGCTTAGGTCAAGGCGGAGTTCCAAGTTTTGGTTATAGGTTATCTGAGGTTACGGTAACAAGACAAATGTGTGTAGTGACCTTTTTGGTTCGTTATGCAAGTAATTTAATAACATCATAGTTTTGCATACATAAGTCATTTTTGCCTGCCATTGAAATGTCCTTTGCATTCTTATCTATGTAATATAATATGGAGTATCACTTACCTCGACTTTATTCCAAACCGGTTATATGCCACATGATTTGCTTCACGAACGTCGGATTTCACAGTTCTACTGATACTGATAACTATTATCGAATCGTGTTAATACTGATTATTAAGGTTATATTATTATGTCAATATTAAAAGTGTTCACCATTCCACATTACTGTGTATCCAGAATATATATCACGCATTTTTCCTCGCCGGTTTGAGCATTTATATCTGTCGTTGATAGCCAATTTTACTGCATGAAACAGGATGACAATGACATTGATAAGTAATGCTTTGGTAATAAGTTTTCTTGGAGTGTTATATAACTTTGCTTTCATATTTATTTGTTTTGGTCTTGCCATAAATTATTCTGCCAGTCTTATATTTATTCACACTACTCAAGCTTAAATAAAAAACCGTCAAACCATCAGTAAAATAGGTGATCATTACGTCCTTTTTTATAATTCTAGCTTAATTGATCGTTTTCCACCTCAAAGTTCTTTGCGGTGGATTAGTACTGATTGCGTTATTCGAAACATACACAACGATAAATATTCCTCGAGTTGTGTATACCTTCTCGGCTTCGTCTTTTCCACACAATCTATATGAAATTATAGAAACAATTTGTAAAAACTCTATAATTTTACTTTTGCAGCTAAGAGCGTGTTATTTACCTTCCCAAATACTTCGCTTCTTCGCCATCGTAAGTATGAACATCAATAAAATCGCTACAATCATCAACAGCCACAAAGTTTTCGGTGACGGTTAACTCCAGCGTTGCGTTTCCAGTCTGGATTCTTGCTCCAGAAGTAAAAGCGACTGGGTGATATGAGATGACATAACCATTTGGAAAAGGAAACTCAAGAGGGGTGGATGAATCATTGTTATAAACCAATGCTGGTCCTGGTAATGCAACACCCGGCCTGCTTTCATGGGTAAAGCTGAGTCTGAAGCCAGTTCCATTGTTTGTTGTTGTTTTAAAAACGACTACAAATACGGATTCAGAGAAAGAAATTCGGCTTGCGCTGTTAGGTCCAAAGAAAATAGGTACTTGGGGACGTCCCGTGTGCAATGGGATTACTGCCACAGCATCCTGGCCGGCGGCGTTGAATCCGTGGCGCTCTAGCGTGAATGTGGCACCGTAATACCACTCTATTTTAACAATGAAAGTGCAGAGTTCTCCGGCATCGTAGGTTTGGTTGAGCTTGTACTCAATTGCCCCATCATCGGCAAGAAGAGTTTGGCCGCATTCAGTTACTAAAAATAGAAAGTACAATTATAAGCCGAAATCGCAGAAGGTAATATGTAAAATTTTGAAAAAAAAATTACTTATTTTTGGCTCTTGAGCAAATGTTTTGCCGAGATGGGTACTCAAGCAAAGAATGGCGAAAAAGGTGATAGCTGCTTTCATTGTGAAAATACTTTTTAATTGTTTTAGTATTAAGTTAAAAACAAACCAAAGTGTTTATCAGGTGATTTAAAGGCCACTGAGTTCACAATTATTTCTTCCTCCGATTTATACTGAACAATTTTCTTATCAGAAAACTCAAAACATCAGCACATGATTCTCACATTTTTGTTGTTTGGCAATACATATGTAAGTATGTTACAGTTTATCGATGGATAATGTAATTAGTTTGATCACACCACTTTTTCTGCTTATGTAACACCATTTTTGGGTTTTTCAGAAGTACACGTTTTTACACGTGATACAGTATGAGAGTGTATCTGCACTCGGCCGTTTGTCTTGACTAATATGTATTGCTTGGTATGGTTAACTTCAGATTTGGCAAAAATGTATGCAATACGAGTCCATATTTTTATGCTCCACCTTTCATGTAGCTTATCATAATTATTTTACCTTCTCACGCCAGGAATTTTGCGAGTTTTATTATACCATATATTCTTTATATATGAACTGATCAGTGATCACCATTGGGAATATAGTTGCATTTTTAAATAGCCTTCCTTTGATACAAATCATTTGATTTATCTACTTGCCATTTACTAACCTGTCAATTTTCATTGTCATCGTGCTACTCCTCAATAATTTTGAGAGTCACGAGTTCTTTAAGCTATATGTAATAATTAATGTAAATGAATTAAAACACTTGGAAAGGGGAACTCCAGAGATGCCGCTGAATTGTTTTTAAAAAGCATACCACGAACTTAAATTTCCAATCTTTATTTTTTCCTTCGCTTCAATAAATAGTACTCACGCTTTAAAAAATACTTGTTTATTTTACTGCAGCTCCGGCTTCATAATACGTTTTCCAGTACAAAGTTCTTTCCGGTGGATTACTTCTAATTCAGTAAGTTCTTCCGCTTTAGACACAAAAAAACTCGACCTCGCCAATGGCCATTTTTTATCATGAAATATGAAAACCCGTTCATTTCTAGTTCAAACGCAGCTGACACCATATTGGGGTAAGTTGAGACAACGGTTCTGGGGCTACTTGAATGACAAAAGAGGGACCACGATTTACTCGTGCAAATATTGAAGGATTGTACTGAAATTTTGTATGAAGACTTTTTAACTGATTCTCCAGGAGGGTTTTTTGCCGGTTTTTCAAAATTCAAGTTTGGCGCCAAATTACAAATGTCGAATTTTCAAATTTTTAAGTGAGCCAGTGACCCAATACGGATTCGTAACCCAAATTAGGACCTTAATATTATTCGTACAAAAGTTTTAAGAAAATGTCACCTTCGATGTGAGGCCACCTGTGGTACCACCATCGTGAGCATGAAGTAACAATGTTTATTCGTGGAATATATGCGGCAATGTATAAGAAGTTTAATGCAAAAAGAATCATGGAAATCGAACCATTAGACTCCAAGATATGGAACTTTAAAAATTATCAATCCTGGAAGTCGAGTTGGACCACTTCCAAAAACAACTCAGAAAACGTTCAAAAGGGATTTTAGATGTTTACCGACGACAGTAAAAACGAAAGGCATTAATTTGGTGATCTTTCGAAGATCCTCTTCCTTTCAACACAACCTAAACAATTTTTAAAAGAAATGGTACAAAATCAATTTGAGTTTGTATGAACTTGTATAAATTACTGGTTCTTCATAAATGTTGAAAATGGGATATGTCTGGGTTAATTACTTAATGCACCCTCTGACGTTTTAATATGATAAAGAAAGAGATGTTGAAAATGGTTTCGATATATTAAACATGTTATGCTTATGGATTCTTATCGGAAGCTGATTACGTTCTCCCATTTTTACTCACAAATATTTCATATGCGCCAGTTTATGTATTTGTGTGAAGTATTTAGTGTGGACAGATGGGATTACGGACCAAGGAGGGTATATGCCATAAGTAGTAGGATTGTATTTGAATTGGTTGTGAAACAATCTTTCCACACTGTGTAAGCATGATATAGGCGTACGTTAGCGTTTCATGATACAAGTTAACATTACCATTCTATGCTTTACGTTAAATTTGGAAAAAATGAGTTTGATGGGTATGAAGTGCAAACATTTTTAAGGTTCTTAAGTGTTATGAATGCAGTCACTTGTTTTACGACTTAAGTACATCTTACTCTGTATATTGTTATTATCACAGCAAAATCTTAAAAATTTCAACACAAACATTCTACTTATAGATTAGAGATTCCCAGGAGACGTCATTTAGAATTTAATTGCAGATTACTGATAGGATCTTACCCTGGATGCATCAAGTCATTGGCTACTTGAGCTGCGAAAATCCCTTGTAACTTTGGACAACATTGGTGTTCACTGTAAGTTGCATAATTCATGATTTTCCTGTTGGCTAAAAGCAAACATCCGGATTTAATAAAAACAAAAACAAGATTATTATATCACCCAACATGTTGCAACGCTTCACATTACTCGACGACCCGGAAATTCAATGCTATTGATCTTCAGAGTAAGACTAAACATAATTTTGTATGGCTTTTGGCATTGTAATCCCGCAAACAACAATTATTTATTATTTTACTGACGTACAAATAACAAATATCTGTAGATTAAATCCCGACCTTCAAGTAAACATGGAAATCATGGGATATCCTATTAAGTACACAGTCAAAAATAACAAAATGATTGACAAAGTATCCGACGGATGAGGTAATACCAATACAAATGATGTTGTTGAAAGTGGACAATAAATTTCATTATCGCATTTTTATGGTTGCACATGCCGCAACAGTTCATTGTCCCATCGTACACCAGGCTAGATATTTGACTAATAATCGCATCATTAAACCAATAGCCCATTTATTTCCGTGTAAACTTTTCAAAGGGGAAGTGGAGTTAACTTCACGGCTACAAAACAAGGAAAGCCATATTTGAAGCATTGGAATAAACTGAAATTAATAGTTTATTTATTGATAGTACTTTGGTGTTATGTTTAAACCATATATATAACAGTTATGACAGCAGGAGTGAGGTGAAGATAGATCATTCAGATTTGTGATCAAAGTATGTAAGTATGCAAATATATTTTAAACGAAACATGAGTCAACCCCTGCTGCCGTTCTAAATACATTCTAAAAATGCTCGTAGTTTTTACTATGGATTAGAAAAGGCTTAGCTCCTTAAAATTCGAAAGCATTCATAAACAAAGATAAGGAGGAGCAACAGCAGTAATTTTCATACTGCTTGGGTTTTACTAAAATGTTTTATTTGATTAAAAATCCAAAAAGAGAAGTATTAAATATTAAATGACGTATGTTCAGGGAATCTGTATCTGACACCCATCTTTCGTAAATTTTACTTGGTTGGTGGAAATTCTTATCTTTTTTTACAAACTGTGATGAATGTATTCCAGCTTATGAAAATTCACAATGTTCCAGCTTATGAAAATGTTCCCTCGACGGGTCAATAAATGATTGTCAAATAGTTCAGTTTTTATGCTTAATGAAACCAAGTAATTGGGACTTTGAATTACCCAAACTGTCAAAATTTAAGGCTTTTCAGTTTAAATTCTGAAAAGTGGTTTATTTTGTTCATCTCAAATATGCATCCCCTGAAATGGTAAATCAGGGTAATTTTCGTGCATAAGAGGACGACTCATCTATTATTATATCTTATTTCAAATTTTAAACAAAAATGGCCAATATCGAATATCACTTTATTGATTTTGATGATGATATAAAGGGAATAACATAATGGAACAATATTCGGCATTAAGAACCAACGGTGTCAGTTTTCAAAAAATATCATGAATATTTTTGTAACACATAAACAGATATGACTAAATCATACTTATTATTAGATTAAAAATGCCTTAGCTAGCTTGCAAAGAATTTGTTCAATGGACTTAAAAAACTCGGCCAGTTTTTCATACAACCAGAGGAATCCCGTGTAAATCTTATGCAATAGCCAACCAAAAAATTCTAAAATCAAGTTGGAAACAATGGCAAATTTCTTAAAATATTTAAGAATTGTGTTTTGCTCAGATGGGTTGGAGGCAGCGCCAACTTGTTGGATTCTTTTGCGTGCATCGGTAATGACATTTACGCATCTGTTTTTAATTTCATCAAGATTTTTCTCAATTTCCCGAATGTCTTCATTGTCGATATTCTCGTTTGGAATCAATGGTGGCACTACCATACACCAGTTGGTCAAATCTGAAGTTGCTTGATTCAACAAATTCTTGACCTCGTTGGGGCAACTGGCAGTTTCCTTCTGCGCATTTTGACTGTCTAGAACGTCCGTTAAGCGTTTACGTAGTTTACTGAATTCTGCAGATTCCGAGTTCGTTTCCTTTTTCAGAAGTAACACAAATTATAACATATTTTGAATTTTAGTACCATTCAGTTTTTGTTTTCAAAAACTTACCATTTTAAAGCAGGAAATAGTTTGTAGAAGATTTAAACAAAGATTTAAAACCCCTTTTCAGCACATGAAATAACAACTTGTTGGGAACATTGATGGTTTCGGACTGATTGAAAACGTAATCCGGTGTTTATGTACACCACAGCAATGTGTTTGTTATAACAAGATCCTCCGGTTCCATTTGTATGAAATGCTGTAAAAAGTTAAAGTAAAAAAGACTTGATATTACAGGAATAAGCATGTTTGTATTTACTGATATTTCCATCATCGCCCAAGCCTTTCTTTGTTTTTGTTATTCACAAATGTCGACTGTCAATTTCTGATGACCCAAATTGTTTCGGGCATTATTTACCCATTGGCAGCCATTGGAGATGCACAAATACATTTCTATGAGCCAAACGCATATCAATTTGTATTTAAAATCCAACAATGCACAATAAATAAATGTGAACATAAATTTTCCATTATACTGGATATAACAACACTGATTTAGTTTTATTATGTTTAGATATTTTTATTTACTCATTGACTACATCGGTTATTCATTTACTACAAGTTCTATAATAAAATCTTTATGTCAACAATATTAGAAAAGTTTGGTGTAACTCATTTTCACACATGGTAAAAAATTCTTTAACCTTGCCATATAGCCAGAACGCAGCATCTAGAACTACCCTCATTGCCAGGGAAACCAAGGTGGAAATGATTTCAAAGGCTGCTACCATAGAGGACGTAAATTGTGCCACACATCTTTGACAATGCGGAGGTAGGCTTCTCACGACTACTAAAATCCCAGTTTTTGCTGCGTCAATGGTTTCTACCAGCATTGTTTTCATTTTGTCAAGGTTGTTTTCAATCTCGGAGATGGAGGATTCATTTAGTTGGCTTCCATCATTAACTAAACCTGCAATCCCTGAGGTCAAACTAGTTGTTGTCATCAGGACGGATGTCAGTAAACGTTTCAAATCTATCGGCAAATTAGTACACCGAAGTACTTCACTTCGAAGATCCTGTACTTCCCGTTTGAACTGTTTAAATAAACTTTTGTAATCCATGAAACTGGTCATGTTTCAGTACAAGGAATCTACATATCAAAATATATAGAAGTCAATAACCTACATAAAGTTGTAATTTAATAATTCAAAGCTATAAAGTGTTCTTACTCCACTTTCAAGATTCAAGGCGAACACTTCAGAAGGACCTGCGAATGTGTCGTAGTTTCTGCTGGTAGCTGAATAGTTATACATATGGCAAGGAAGATGCTAGTTTGAGTGTCATTTAAACACATTTTCATATATTCTAGTGGATTTACACATTCCACCAGATTTGTAAATATTTAAATGACACACTTGAAATACCCTTTTAAAGCATTTCAGCAGATCCTTCATCGTCAATCTATCTTAGCAATGTTCTCGATTTTGTTTAAACCAAACAAAATGATTGTTTTCATCACCGAATGTAAACAAAGGCGGGCAAATGGTTTTTGGAATATATCAGCTTTTTGGCAAATAGGAGTAAATAAAGAAGTAGAACAAAACATATTGTTTAACGATAAAATGTTTTTAGTAGTGTTTTCTGTAATCTAAATCCATCCATCACACGATACTAATCTCTGTCATAAAATTGTTTAATATTGCGTATAAACTGCGGTAAGCAAGCAAATTCAATTGAAGAAAACACTAACACAGAAGCTAACATTGCTGATATTTGCTTGTGTATTTATTAAAGCTACCCGATAAATTAATGGCAAGAATTTAAACCGGTTCACCAAACATATTCACAGTAACCATTTGGGAACAAAAGATAGTTTTCTCCATGATATTGCGCATAAACTATGTTGATGCACCGCATCACATAAAATATTCCTTCCCCACCTATTACTTCGATTGTGATTTTACTCTCAAATATTTAGTTAAGCAGAAAGGGCTATAATTGTAAAGTTTGCTCTCGGAACAATCTGCAAATATTTTGCTGTTTCTGCACACTTTGTTGAAATTTTGCAAGTCTCGTCAGTGAGATTTCCAAGGTTAAAACACCAAAAGCGAGATTTAATCAATAAATTACATTTGCATCAGCTCTTAAAACTTCTAAATGTCTTTAAAGCGTTGATGATTACGCGCAAAAAAAGTTGAATTGAATTCGGTTTTTTAAATCTCACGAAACATGAGTGTTTAAATACTTTATATATATTAGCTATTGCATTCGTTTTTGCCTCCACTGAACTGTTAGTGTGTCGAAAGGATTCTTTATCAGAAGCTGATAAGACCTGCTTATTTTAATACCAATTTATTTACTGCCTTATATGGGATAAAATTAAATGGTTATTTTTTGTCGTAAATATATGCAGAATAATTTTAGTTAATATTATTTTGGGCTGATGCATTGGCCATGTTTCACTACTTGTTTCATTCACTACTTGTTTTAACTTAAAGTTCCTAACACTAAGGACGAAGTGATATCAATCCTTAAGAAACCTAAAATAAATAGCCCTTGTATATAGAACACCGTATTTTGGAGATCCATGCCACATGCCATAAAACCATGATGAATTTTTAATATCATAAATCTTCAATGCTTTGAGAAATATTTGCGTTTGCCTACCGATTTTACCTTGCCAAGTAAGTGAATCTTCCATCTGCATTGAGTGAATACATGTTTAAAACACCGCGAAATTAAATATATAAATATCAGATACCATATTTCAATGTTTGAAAATACAGCACATTCTATGTAAATTTTAAGTACTACAAACGATTACACGCCAACGGACCTGCAGAATCTGCTGTAGCGTTGTAGCAATGCTACAGGAAGAAATTCGGGGCTAATACAGGTTAAATGAGAGGACGATTTTGGCCTCCTGTAGATAATGCAAATGCGCTACAGGAAGGTTTTCAATCTGCGGAGGATTCTGCACCCATGCACGCCAATCAAATTTTGGTCAGTATTAAAGGACCTTACTTACTTAAAACACTGCATTGGGCCCAGAGCAATAACTCCGCCGCTATGAGACATCATAGACATAGACATATTTTATTTGACGCCGAATGTAACATACATACTCATTACGCAATTTGTATTTGCAGATTTAACTTGCTAAAGGCACTTATTAAGCCTCAAAATTTGCAGTTTTTTTTAAGACTATATCATTACGTGATTTGTGACGTGGGTGTCATAAATGAAATCTTTTATAAACTAGCTTTAATTTGATGCATCAAAACCCAACTGTACCATGTCAACTACGGTAATATCATGTTTACTAACTCCGACTCCACAGAAAAAAATATTAAAAATACTGTTTAAGGTTCGAAGTGTATCAATAAAACAACGCATGGCGAGTACTTTTCAATCTCCGCTTTTCATGCAACTAATCACAAATAACATTTATTTAACCATCCAATATCATGGTATATCCATATTATAATTTCTCATACTTTCGTGTATATGGTTTTTGCTCGTGTATTATCATCTCGTGATAAAGGAAGATAAGCAATGTGGTGATGAACTGTTATCATTTGCTGGTAAGTGTTCTGTCAATCTTTATTTTCTTCATACGACTCTCACTTTAATACAATGCACAATCAAACTTTCAATAAAATACGTTTTCATGAAAAATTTATTAAACTCTAGTTTAATTAACAGTTTTCCAGCTCAAAGTTCCTTGCGGTGGGTTCGCATCGATTGCGTTATTCGAAACGTACACGATCATAAAGATCCCTTGAGTATGGAATACTTTTGGCTCCTTGTCTTTTCCACATAACCTAAATAAAATATTTGTTTTAGAAATCGTACAAAATCAAATCTAAGCACTTAATTAGGTTTCTTACCTTCCCAAATATCCACTTGCTTGACCATTGTATGTATGAATATCAATAAAATCGGAACAATCATCAACAGCCACAAAATTTTCTGTTACTGTTAGCTCTAGGCTTGAGTTTCCAGTGAGACGCTTCGCCCCAGAAGTCAAACCGATTGGGTGATATGAAATGACTAATCCACTTGGGAAAGGAAATTCAAGAGGATCGGATGAATCGTTGTTATAAACCAATGCTGGTCCAGGTATAGCCCAACTTGCCTGATTTTCATGCTTAAAACTAAGTCTGAAGCCGGTTCCATTGTTTGTCGTGGTTCTAAAGACCACAAAAAATGTTGACTGCGAGAAAGACAATCGGCTTGCGCTATTGGGTCCAAAGTAGCTGGGTGTTTGGGGACTTCCCGTGTGCAAAGGGAAGACTGCAACTGCATCCTGACCTGCAGGGTTGAAACCGTGGCGTTCAAGGGTAAATGTTGCGCCAGAAAACCACTCTATTTTAATAATAAATGTGCAGAGCTCTCCGGCATCGTAGGTTTGGTTGAGCTTGTACTCAATTACTCCCTCATCGGCAAGAAGAGTTTGGCCGCATTCCGTTACTAAAAATATACAAATAAACTTTACAAAAGATACTACAAATAAGTTTTTACTGAAAATAATTGAAAAACTCACAAACTCTTTCCTGAGCAAATGTTTTGCCGAGATGGGTACTCAGGCAAGCAAATAGGAATAGAACGATGGCTGGTTTCATTTTGAAAATAATTTTAAGGAATGCTACGAAAATGTAATGTGTTTCTCGAAAACTGAAACGCCTCTGAATTCACATTTGCTTGTAGCTGCAATATACACCAAAACTGTTCACTTATCGGAAAAAAATATGTTTTTCTCAGGTTACATGCATATTGATATGTATCGAGGTTGTGTTGGTTATGCAACTGATTGGGTCATGTAATATCTTGTGCATATGTAAGCTTACGTGTGACATTCCACCTAAGTGTTCACGTAGAATACGTTTATGCATTTGATAAAGCATGATATACGAATATCTCATGACTCCTCTTTTTCCTGGGCAGATGGGTATATTTTTTGTTCTTCAGCTTTGCAGTAAACCGTTTTTGAGATATGAAGGTTATATGAAGGTTTAATCTGGATCTACAAGTGCATCAAAGCATGTACATATAAACTTTTAAACTACACCTTCACACGATATGACATAATAATCCCAACCTTCAATTTTAATCATTGAAATAACGTATAACACACGGAACACGTATTAACTTATCATCTTTATGTATGTGCGGCAAAGATGCACTTACACACATGGACAAATTAAAATAAACCTCTGGTTGCGTCATGTTTGAATGTCTGTGAGGCTGTGTTGAAGGAATTTCATAATACCGAAACATGTTAACTAAGTAGAATAAAGTCTGGTGCATCTGCTCATGTAGACAAATTGTGAATTTCTGTGGTCATTTGGAGGGGAGGTTCCCTTTTCTAAAAAATTTAAGGGAACACGCTGGACAAAAATAAATAAACTTTTTACAAAATGGTAAGTACAGTAGCTTAAACGTGAA
>JAQGAP010000647.1:0-29749 GCA_034697805.1 Orchesella bifasciata
AAAAGGAAAAGAATATGGCGAACCATTTTGATATTTTACTTTGCTAAAATGGCATATTTTCCGACTTAATTGAATGACTTTCAATGTCTGTTTACTTGGTAAGTAACAAAGTAATTGCACTATATAATTTAACTTCATAATATAGTGTATAAGCCAGTCTTGATGTTCACTATTACCAGCATATAGCATACAGCATAGCATACAAGTGCGTTGCAGTGTCACTATGGAATTTCAAAAAAATTACCCAGTCTTTTCACTTATTGCTTTCATATGTTTCCAAATCCCACCGTCAATTACGGAGCTAGTATTTCCACATGTTAACTGGTTGAATGGGTTGAACAACTGCTTCAATTTCATTTATGCCTCTAAAGGGTCATCATATTCACCACAGAACTCTGGTGATCACTCCGTAGTTCCTCTTGTCTTATATTCCCAAATGTTTTCAGAATTTGGTCTAGAGTTCACACATCGCTGGACTACTTGCCTAACTTTAACTTTTCTGAACCACTTTGAAAACAGAAATTTTAACGATTCTATAATAAGGCTGATTTACAAAGCCCTTGGTTTTTTAGCTGCTCATGAATGTTTCGCACTCGGCCACTTTTGTAAAATTAAAATTGACAACGAAACAGAAAATCCGTTGCAAACATTTAGTAAAAAACCGATTGCTATGTATCCACTATGTATCTTTTATATTCTTCCGGAAGCTGACAGATATCAAAAAATTTTCCAAAGTGGGATATTTGGAGTTCTTAAAAGAAGCCCTTTCCTTCAAACCCCATACGTAATCACATTCCCAAGATCTGAAGATTTGGATACCCTTAATACACTGTCTGTTGTTAGACTAGAGAGTAAGTGTTCTGCAATTATATTAATATGTAAATTCTGTCCAGAAAGAAAACAATCGCGATCCCGATATGCTCTTTTGGAATACAACTGCAGCGTATTCCAAGATTCAGAATTTGGTAACAATTTTGCGTCTACCTTCATGCAACTTTACATGGAAGGAACTGGAGATGGGAGAAATTTTTCATATTACAAAACATGGAACAGAAAGAGAGCTACGTTTAATGCGCAGCCACAAAATGTATGAACAATTTTAGAGGCCAGAAGCCTGACCGAAATTATAACGCTGAGACCCACACTTGATGAAATAACTTCTTCACTCCTACTTGAAAAAACGAGATTTCCTAAAGTACCATGGGATTCATTTAGGTCTCCGGCAATTGGGGCAGTTAACAATTTGATAAATAGCTTTGCAATTGTAAAGATGGATTCGACATTCTACAACTTTCTCACTTGTGCTGGCAAACCTGTACTAAAGCCTTGGATTGTTTATTTGGAGCCGTTTAAAGTTTTAGTGTGGCTTTTGTTAGTTACAACAATGGTTTTCACAACTTTTTCGATGAACTTATTATTTAGAACACATTCGATCGCAAATAAAATAGGTTACACACCTATTTATTTGGTGTTGACGGCACTGCTTCTAAACACTACTGCTTATAGCCAGGAACTGTACAAAAATACACAGCTTCGGCGGTGGTTTGCCGTATGGTTGCTCACCTCCATTGTTCTAAGCAATGCGTATCGTAGCAACAACTTCGCTAAGACGATTGCTCCAACTGAGTTTAGACATGTTGAAAAATTTTATCAGCTTAAAAATTTCAAGTTTTTTACACAAGATATTTGCTCAAGAAATACTCGTTTTGGTATAACTTACTGTAGTAGATTGACGAATGACATATTTGGCTGGTTTGTTTCCCTAGCTCTTGCTAGGAAAATTGTTTACAGAAATTTCTATGAAATTCAAAATGAACTCAATATTTTGAGAAACGGAACTAACCAGGCAATTAATAAAAAATTTAAATTTAAACTCAGACATGACAACTTGATTGTTGACATTTTTCGAAAGATTGAGTTGGTGCCCATTGTAAACCATAATGCAATTATGCAGAGATTGGAAAGTAGTTGTAACGATGTAGTTTACGTTGCTCTAGATAGTGAGATCCAAAGCACAATTGGGAGTTTTAAACCAGGTTGCAATGAAATGATGCAAAAGGTCTACCCTGGTAAAGATGCTTTTTTAAGTAAAACCTCAACATGGTTCATACAACAAAATGGAGGAAATTACTTGATACGAAGAATGAGCTATTTGGAATATTCGGGAATACAAGATTTTTGGAAACGATGGTTAAGTTCAGGGCAAACTCGAATTAAAAATTGTTTGGTTGTGAAGGGACTCTCACTCAACTCTAATATACTGGCACTATTTTACGTCCTAGTACTGTTATTTGCTTTCAGTATGGTGGTATGTACATTAGAAATATGTCGCAATAAGCTTAAAGGCCTTTAACTTTTCGGAAACTTTCCTATCCGATTTAGTATATAAATTCTCTATTCCTAATAGCCGAGCTTGAGCTAATTTGTATAACCCATGTTATAAAATATGAAAAAGAATATAGGGTTTGCACACACAAGTAATATCATGATGTAGTTTAAAGGGTTTTTATTCTAAGGAAGGTATAGAGTGGAAACATCTCATCAGAATCATCCATAAGAAACCTCGTACCGTAAAAACACGTGAATCCCTCACTGTGTTACCTACTAGTGAATCGCTCACCGGCAGGGACTCATTCCAAGATAAGAGAAAAGTTAACATGTCTCCTGCTTCGCCTTAAATACACTTGTCGTTCTATAAGGTCAATCATATATCAACATACATCATATTTAACATAATTTCTATTTCAGCAAATAAACAAATATTATAATTTAAAGTTTTTAATATGAATATCCCTTACAGTTGTAAAACTCCTTTTTTGGTATATAAATTCCATATCTTTATGCCTTTTTTTGCAACAATTACATTGTATATAGCTGGTTCTTACAAAAACAGCAAAATAGAAGCGGCAGTGGAGTAATGTAAGCAAACCATGAGTTATAACAATTTTGGAAACGCTTTGGGGAATGCAGAACGTATGAAGTACTGTACATTTATGTTGACCATCATAATTTTAAGTAGATGTTAATTTGATGTTTACGTTTAAGTTGGTTTTATGTTGCAAGTCTTTAACTGCGAGTTTATTATAATTATAAATGGTATTTTCGTTGAAACGGAATGTAAACCTTAGTATTTACCTGCGCAATTTACTTGATTATTATTGTTACGAGCTAATAATGGATTTAAATTTACAGCATAGTTTACTGCTATGAGCATAAACGTTCGAAATTTCGTAACCATAAATGTAAAACTGTCTATGTAACTTTCATTTCTGGCAAAGTATACTGCATCCTTGTAGCTGCCATTAGTAATTTATATATTGTTCAACCAATAAATATACTGGAAATTGTCATCCTGGAAAAAATTGAGAATTTGAGAAATTTCCACAAAAAAAACACTGAATTTCAGAAGCAGCAAGCAAGCAGCAAGCAAGAAGAAGAAGCGCAAATAGCCCTTTTTTGTGAAAGCACCGTAATAACTTTAAAAATATCAAATTGTTGAGTCTGAAAGTAGTCTTATCGTATTCGGCAGGCCTAATTACATAGAAAACATTTAAAATGCGATTCAAAACCACAAGTCTTAAAAAAGGTTCAAAAATCGTAAGATAGAGCTAATGGTAGGATATTTTCTATTGTGCAGTAGTTGGATCCAATCGCACCATCAGTCATACAAATATTACTGAAGTAAAATATTAATTACTGCTTCAATTTCCAAAAAAACAGGCCTTTATGCTTCATTATGTTGCGTAAGTGGTTTTCGAAATCGCTTTAATTGCTCCTTGCAATACTTATAATAGTTTGAAGCTTCCTTGTCACAGACTCCACTTGCAGATTCACTAATGATGTCATTAAACTATTTTTTCAAGTGGTTCTACTAGAATAATTTGTTATCAGAGTTGCCATTCCTTGGTTCGACCAGGCTCGCTAAAAATATTATTTGGAATTGTTGTAGACAAGTACAATGGAAACCAAACTAGTTAAAATCTATTTTACTGTAGTCCTTAGTATTTTCCAAGAGCACAAAATGTTTAAACTACTCATTTTTAATTTGCTTCAAATCAATCTTGTTAACGGAAATTCTACTTCTGTTGTGAGTGAAGGCGTTGAGATCACGTTACCCCATTTGAATTGGATTAGTGAATTTCAGGATTGCTTTAATTTAATACATTTAGACAACAATGTTAATCTACAACCGTCCCATGAAGACAAACAATCCATTTCACCCTATTCTTTGCAGACATCCTCCACTCCTCAGCAATTTCCTGCAATACCATTGGGATCACGATGGTCAACCTGCGTTACCATTTCCATAGTATTTAACTTTTTGTTGAAGAACCCAAATGAAACCGAGAAAGGTATAGATAATCTTTTTTATCAACTGGGTTACTACATTGATATTTGCCGATATGTTGGAGCTTATTGCCGCGTATCGAAAGACTATCAAGATAGAGTCAATGTTACTGGCGTGCCGTTACTAATGCTCCCTACGATTCTGTTCTTCGTTGTACCAGAAGAAACTGATTTATCTAAACACCTGCAAATGGATACCTGCTCCGAAATAATATCAATGCCCTACCTTCAGCTGCCATACATAATAAAGTTCACGCTTAAACTTGACGAATATCCAGTTCCTTCTTTGGTGCTTGATCAAATTAGTAGCGTTACTTTCCTTTGCAAATACTGTAAGCCCAGTGAATCATTACGTAGATATTCGTTTGACTACCTTAACAATGACCTATTCGTTGAATTTGAAGCAAACATTACTGAAAATGAGTCCATTCGTAATTTAGTTCAAAGAATGTACATCAATGCAACTATGGACGGAAAAAATATTTTCTACTATATCAACCACATTGACATGGCAACAGAAACAATTCACGAAAACTTGGAAGAATTTTATGCAATCCAAAGTTCACGTAGTTTTGAAAGCGTTCTTTCGATGGATTCGCCGGTGGATGACATAATCATCACGATAATTACAGAACCAATTCCACGCAACCAATTATTCCTTGCGTCAACTGGGACTCATCCCACCATTGGAGCAATTGATGTAGAAGGACTTCAAAAATTTGAAATATTGAAAATGAAATCCACATCATTTAGGTTTATTACTTGTCACGGACATCACCAGCCGTTGGACTTCTATATTTATGTAAAGCGGTTCACTGGAACTGTTTGGATGCTGCTTGGAATAAGCATGATTATATCAGTTATGGCTAAGTATGTGGTCACAAAATACGTGGTAAACGTTTATTTTCATCCAAAACCCATAGACGAAAACGATTTTTCCATACTCTTTACCATAACAGCATTACTATTGAATTCGTTTGTTGACCCATGTGAAATGGATAAAACAAAGACATTTCGAAGTTTTCTAGCAATTTGGGGTTTTGCTGCAATAGTACTAAATACACTATATATGGATCAAGTGGTTGCAGCTTTATTTTACCGTGTTAAAGGAGTTCTCGTAGAGAGCTTAACTGATATTCTACCATTGCTCGAAAATTGCAACACAACTGCATTTATTGGTAAAAGCAATGAAATTGACTTTATTCTAAACACTTTGCAAGAAAATTCGGATCTCTGGAAGCTTTCAACGCCATTATACGCCGGGACCGACAAAATCTTTGAAAAATCCCCGATTTGGTATACAATGGAGTCAGGCGGCAACTTTATTCCAAATAGAAAGAAATTTTTTAGCCAGTCCGGAATTTACCAGATGTGGAAGAATTTAATAGAATATAATTCCGGATTAACGGGGCACCAGCTCGCTAAAACGATTGATAGGAGAACCCCATTGTCCCTAGGTTCAAATTTCATTACCGTTTTTTATCTTTGGGTTATCTGTTCGGTACTTTCTATGATGTCACTAGTTATGGAAGTTGTTTGGATTAAGGTCATGAAGTCATTTCCGAATGAAAATGGTTTGCAACCATGATATATTTTACCCGTATTGCTCTATATACAACAATGTTGTGCTTCACTATTATTTAGTTTCAGTCGTGTATTTAAATGACGACTGCATAGCTACAAATACATTCCTTATTTCTGTAGTAACTAAAGCGGAAGGTTTTTTTCAATTCTTTTGATTAGTTCCTAACAGTAGTGAATTTATGCATTTAAGTTCAGAGTGTTTGCTTTCTTTATAAACGTAAAAAATTAAAAATTTGATTTGACGTGATAACTATAAGACAAGAACTAACGATAATTGGGTAAGTTTGCGTATCTTTGAGTGATGAAATGTATTGGAAAAGTTTCATCGCTAAACTGTTTTTTCAACAGATGATACTTTTATACGGCTACAAGCTTTTGTTACAACGGTTTTGCAAACAAAACATATCCATGCCTATACTAGGTTTTTTAAATTTAGGAAGGAATTTTCAAGTAAATTCCAACAAATACATTCATGCGATTTTTCAAGTAAGGTTATTCTGTTGTAATAGCCACTTCACGTCATTGTATCGATCAAATCTTAAAACAGCATGATAGTTACTTGTGGGAGTAGCACCAGTTGGTTTTCTATCTCGAAGCGAAAGTTTATTACGTAGCTTAATTTAACAAGCAAGTAATAATTCTACGCTGAGTTGTCCGTCCGTTGTCTGCACTGTCCTGTCAACAAACATTTGGCGATTTGACAAAAGTTGACACTCAGGTAGTAAATTTCAAGACCTTATCTGACTTGCGATTTGAAATTTTTGCGCGCGCAAAGTAAAAAAGTCAGATTGACAGAATGACAAAACTGACTTACTTATTTACTATGTAGTAAAATATTCATTTTGTTTTCAATCAAGGCTTAGGACGAACAAACATCATTTCTGCTGCAGATAGTAAGGCGTAATACATCTATTGACGTTCTAAACATTACTTCTGTAAAAACTTAAATTTTTAGTTCGACACTTTATCAATTAGATTTGGTTCAGAGTAAAGAAAACAAAGGAATTGTTAATTTCGACATCAATTTATTATTTCTTAAAACAGTTTTTTTCCAAAATACTGAATTAAGGAAGGCTAGGATAAGTTAACTTAAAGCAATGGAATTACCAATGGGTCTGGGCTATTTACTTCCCATACGTTATGTTCAAGCCTTTGGTAGGTATGATAATGAAGTTGTAGTTTTAGATATATTCCAACTTTATTCAATAAACTCTCCCAATTCATACATGCATGAAAACGGATTATTTCAATTTAACACAATGTAATTTCGAATATTGTGTATATATAACAAAAATATAAAGGATTTAATCATAAAAGTATAAACTAAGCTTGAATATAATTTCAAATATTGTGGGCATATAACGTAAAGTTTATTTTATGTCAAATTTATAAATGCTTGGGTTGGGAAGTAAACACTGTTGCACCATTACGGGTTTTTGGTTCTATTGAGTAATATTTGTCATTACTCTAAAACTGAAACGATTTAAGTAATTAGTTAACTTTTTGTCCAGTGTAGCCATTGTAATGATTAAAGAACTTTTCAACAAGACTTACCAACGTCATTTACTGTACAACTTTCCTTATTTGATCCTGGGGGCGGAATAGTTTGCATTTCATGGTGTTTTTTAATTACAATCTCAAGAACCTATATTTTTGATGGAGAACCATCATCTAGCAATTCCTAAGACCATTCTAAAAATATTTCGATGTATTAGGACTTGGCTCGTTAAGATAATTTATTCCAAAGCGTTTTTAATATCCTTAACACACAATAACACTTACGATTAGTGCATAACAAACTTTGGTCAAGAGTTTTGTTTTATTTGACTTTGCTCAAACGACGAGCAATCCAGTTTAAAGTGATTTAACTAAATGAATATCTACGTAATAGTCGTAATAGAGAACTTGCTATTGATTGTATGCTGGAACATTGGAACGTGCATTTAGATCATTTTAGATACAAAACTAGAAAACGCATAAAATTTTGAATTGCTTTGCAACTATGGAATTTCTAAAAAAATACTTAGCGATCCTTTTATTTTCTGCCATAACATGTCATACGGTTCACCAATTAACTACCGATTTAATGTTTCCACATGTTAACTGGTTAAATGGCTTGACCAACTGCTTCAATTTTATTCATGCCCCAGAAGGAGTAATCTACTCTCCTCAGAAACCTGTGGATGATTTCTTTGTTCCATTAACTTTGTATTCCAAAGTTTTTACCGATTTTGGCTTAGAGTTCACACATCGCTGGACTAACTGTATAACGTTGTCCTTTATTACTAACTTTGAAAACCGTATAAGAGATACATTCATGGGTCTATATAGGGGTCTTGGGTTTTTAGCAGCTGTTGAGTGTTCCTCCGTTGGACACTTTTGTGGAGTTAAAATTGACGGTCATAACAACACCGTCAACACCTTGCAAACGTTTGGTAAAAAACCGATTGCGATGTACTCGTTACTAATATTTTATATTCTTCCAAAAATTGAAGGATATCAAGTAAAACTGTTTAGAAGTTATAACTTTTTTGTGTCTATTTACGAGAGTCCGTTTCTTCAAACTCCGTATCAAATCACATTTCCAGTATCCGTTGAAAATATGGGCTACTTAAATGTTTCCGTCATTGACAGCAAGTGTTCTGAAATTATACTGATGTGTAAATTTTGTCAATGGACTGTCTTCAGAATATCTTATGCAAGATACAAATGTAGTAAATTTAAAAATATCGGAAAAAATTACATTTCCGCGTCTGTGTACTCAAAAATATACTTGGATGTTACTTATGACGGGATGAATTTTTCTTATTATAAAACTTGGAGCCGTGCTGGGGTTACTATTAGTACACAAGACAAAAACGTTCGTGCTGTAATAAATGCCCAAAATTTTTCTCAAATTTTAAAGCTTAGACCAACCCTAGAGGAAATAACTTTAGCTCTCCTTCTTGAAAAAACTAGTCTACCTAAAATTCGATGGGATTTAAATACACCACCAGCATTTGGGGCAGTTGCCAACTTGATTAATAGCTTTGCTATTGTTGAGATGAAGTCAACATTTTACAACTTTCTCACTTGCGCTGGCAAACCTGTACTAAAACCTTGGCTGGTATATATTGAGCCACTTAGTGTGTCAGTTTGGATTTTGTTATTTATTGCAATCATTGCAACATTTTTTTTTATTTACTTAACATTTAGAATCATTTCGTTCTCTAATAAAATAAGTTACATAACAATTAATTTGCAGTTAACAGCCCTGCTCTTAAACACCGTTGTTTACAGTAAAGAACTTAATAAAAATACGCAGCTTCGATGGTGGTTATCCGTATGGTTGCTCACCTCTATTGTATTGAGCAACGCGTATCGTGGTGACAACTTTGCTAAGACAATTGCCCCAACGGAGTTTAGACGTGTTGAAAAGTTTTACCAGCTTACAAACTTCAAATTTTTCACAAAAGCCAATTTTTGTAAAACCAACGAGCGTATTGACTGCAGCAATTTGGGTAAAGACACGCTTGACTGGTTTCTTCTGCAGCGGCAGCAGCAGTTTTCTGGACTTGTCGCTCAATCAAATTTTTACCAAAATTATTTTAGTATTTTTAATGAACTCGTTGTTTTAAAAAATGGAAGTAACGAGAAGATCAATGCCAAATACAAATTTAAACTTAAGTATGATAACCTAATTGTTAAGATTTTTAGACAGGTTGAGCCAGTTTCAATTAAAAACAAAGTTGCTTTGTTAGGACGGTTGGAGAGAAGTTGCAACGATGTGGTTTACGTTGACTTGGATAGCAAAATTCAAAATATTGTTCTTAGTATAAAAAATAATGAAAGCAAGCAAGAGTTCTACGCCGGTAAAGATGCCATTTTACGAAAAACTGAAACATGGTACTTCCAACAAAATGCAGGAACCTACTTGATACGACGAATGAGCTATTTGGAATATTCGGGAATATATGATTTTTGGAAACAGTGGCTCAGTTCGAAGGGACGTCGGATGGCTAAAAATGGATTGGTCTACAGGGGAATCTCCCTGAACTCTAATATTCTGGCACTATTTTACGTTGTTCCTATGTTTTACAGTTTTAGCTTGTTTATTTATGCCGTTGAAATATTTTGGCCAAAGCTAAAAAAATTATTGAGCTAAAAATAGTTTAAATGATAAGAACTGAGCACCCTAAGGAAAACAGAATAGACACTGTGTTGCACAGTATTAAAAGCTAATTTAAAGCAAGAGGAAAGAAAAATCTAAATAGAAATTTCTAAAAATGTTTCAGTAGCCTTCTTAAAATGTTTCACATTTATATTCCGCAGTTTATCCAAGGTATTTTTACTACGACTAAGAGCAGACATTCATTTAATACATTTTTCTCATTGTCCCATTTTAGTTGGAGAAGTTACATTCAACTTGTTATGTATATGTAGCCATTAGGAGCCTGGATTTTCATTCCAAACGTAGTGCAATTTCGTAACAAATCAGAAATACATAAAACCGAAGAATTTATTAGAATATCCTGAGAACTATAATAATCCAAAAAGCTACTTGTCTCGGACTTTAATCATTTTATCGCGTGTTTTCTCTTTCTATATATGTTGGTAGTCTCAATGATTACACTATAGTTATGCAAGTTTATAGTTAAAGGTCACTAGCTAACCTTTAAACGCCTACAGATTGTTTGGCAATAATTAAGATAAGTGTAACCTTTGTAGACGTTGATAAACCTATGTAATTTGAATCATAAAGTTGGTTTTCCCTATAAATGTCGAAATTAATAGATCCCGAAGCAATAACTGCAAGTAGGGCAAGATGACGTAAATGTGGGCGAGGTAAAGAAAATGTATATTTAGTGGAATGAATTTTCTCTGATATTTTGTTTTAAACCGGTGAGAATTTCATACACCTACGAGCTATTTATAAATTTTTGGAACTACGCAAAATCTACCCACGCTATAACAAAGCTAAACAGGTTTTTTTGATAAGCTGTTCATGTAATTTGTAAGTTGGGTGTTACTGATAAACACGCCATTTCACAACAAGTTTTCATTGATCAAATCCGAAAAAAATTACTCTCAAGGCAGCTCTACCACAGTTTAGACTTCGCCTTTGACGAGATAGGTTTTTGCTTCTTCAAGTTCTCTATAAAATTTGGTGTTGAGCTAGCTTCAGCATGCGTAAATTCGTAGCTTTTACTCTTGTGGTCGTTATCTTTCTTACTTTTGAGATGGGGAAAGTAGAAGGTACATTTAGAACGTACAAGAAGCTAATGTTTAATGGGAGCATGTACGGAAAACGAGGCTCTGGTAAATAGCCGCTTTGTTTAATACCAATATTTATACCTTTAACAAAGTTACTATTTTATGTTCATTCTTTTTTCAATAAAGTCCTGCAACGCCGTGAAGTCCTACCATCTACAAACCCCATCCCTGCAGCAAATTTCTACTACAACTATTGGCGTACCAAACATGCTTCTCCTATTATCAAGCAGAAATCCCGAAATGAATTTACATCAAAAATCCTTCGTCTTACTTCACTCAAAATGTAATATTTTTGCACAGAATTTGATCAGGTAGACTTTCGAAAAGGTTTACATCTTGTTTATTAAAACCTTTTGAAAGTAATTGCAAAAAAGTCATCGTTAATTCTCATGCTAATTTATTCGCGATAGAATAACATTTATAATTTTGGCTACCGGGTCACAATTCGTTTTATGCTATCCTTAAAGTTAAGTGAGATAAGGAAGTTTGGTCACTAAATATATAGCAACTTTGTTTAACAAACTCAGCAGGTAATGGCAATGTAAATTGGAAAGATTTTTTGAGAAAATTTACCTAGCTTCGTTTTAATTTAAGTCGACCCCGTTAAAATCCAAACATTCATGTTAATAATTAATTTCAACATGTTAGTTTGGTTGTATTATTAGGTAAATAAAGTATTCAGTAATCTCAATTATGTATAATGGGAGTGATAAACTGGAAATTGTTTCCGGCTTGTCTGCTAGCTCTGTAGCTAAAAGTTAAAAGCTTCATACAGGAGTTCACTATTTAGAAAATTTATGACAAGTAGCCCTTTGTTACACGAGGTGGCTGGTTTTCCTTTTACTTCGTGAATACGACAGTTGCACAATATTTTAGACCGGTACTTCAATTTTCTTGTGTCGTTGCTGGTCAGCCGTCCAACCAGATGTGGAAATACATAAATATCCATTATTGTTATTACACGAATATTACATGCAGCTTTATGTGAAATGTGAGTGAGAAATAGTCTGCAATAAAGAGCTAATAATAATAATAATAATAATTCAAGTTTAGTGTGTTTGATTTTAGTAAAATGAATGGTTTCCCATCAATCTAAAAGCAATTTTACATAGTTCTATTCATGTGTACATATACTTACTTAATGTAATCATCTTCGAATAAACAATATGAAATTTGGGCCTTATGAATTTAAAAAGCTTCATTTGGTACGTATTCATGAAGAAACAAGCAGCAACTAACGTTTTTTTAAATACTAAAAAAATCATGAAGCTTTCAATGATACTAATATATTTTTTATGGCAGTTCTCTCTTTCTAGTACTGAAAGCAACTGTGAGGAAAGAATCATTTTGCCTCACTTAAATTGGCTTCAAGGTTTCAGGAACTGTTTCAACTTAGTTTTTGCATTCAATGAAGTTGCCATTTTCCCACAAAGTAATATTTACAGTTTAAAAATACCAGTAGTTTTATACTCCGAATTGGAAAAAGTTAGCAATGTTCACATAAGTTTGCATCGGTCGACGTATTGCATTACCATTTCACTCTTACTTCCATTTTTTAAAGATAATTCTACAGAAAGCGCAAAAATTCAGCATGACTTAAGCAAGTTGTACGAACAACTTCAATTTATCAGTGCCAAGGATTGTTTGACGTCAGGCCAATTTTGCTCTCTAACCACGGATCATGCAAGTCTTAAATCCCCAAGAAGAAAGGCGATTTCGGTGTTTTCAATGAAAATATTTTATGTTATCCCTACAAAACCAGAATACGACTACCAAGACAAGTTTTCCATGTTTAATTTTGCCCCAATTTATGAAAGCCCGTTTCTTCAATCACAGTACAAAATATTGTATGCGACAAAGAACCTACAGAGAACCGAATATGTGGTTGATGACGATTGTGACCAAGTAATTTTTATGTGTAAATTTTGCAACGTAAACAGAGGTTATTATAGGGAAACATACCATTGGTTAGATGTAGGATACCCGTTTCAAGATTTTGGGTTTGACTGTGGTGCAATAAGAAATTATAGAATTTCACTCGAAGATATTTACCAAACTGTTTCACAAGACGGGCGAAATTTTACTTACTACAAACTGCCTGATTTTATAATCAATAAACGGTTTTGGTTGTTTGATTTAGGTTTAATTAAAGATATCAGGAAAGCGAGAAAAAATTTGGATATCCTTAACTTACTGGCCGAAGATAAAGCGTCAAGATCAAACTTAGATGAATTGATTTTATACATTTTATTTGAAAATATGCCACCACCGTTAAGTAACGATAACAAAACGTGGTTATATTCTGGACTGTCGCCCGCAATAGGTGGTATTTCAGGTAGCTTCAGTGTTTCCAGTGTTATTCAAATGGAATCAGAATTCTACAACTTTCTCACTTGCGATAAAAAGCCATTATTGAAGCCATTTATGTACTTTCATCCATTTCAATTGGAAGTTTGGATACTGCTTGCATTTGTAGTATTAATAACAATCATTGCTACCAAAATATTTGCTGCAAATCTTTCGAGTATTTCACTGTTGCTAACAATGTTAACCCTACTTTTAAACATTTTCGTTTACGGTACATCAAAAATAAATAAAAATGAGCACTTGCGTAGAATTTTAGGAGTGTGGTTAATCACATCTGTGATAATCAATACTGCGTATCGTGGTGATAATTTTGCGAAAACAACGGTTCCACCAGTTGCCAACCGAGTTGAAAAGTTTGATCAGTTAAAAGATTTTAAAGTTTACACAGAAACCGTATGCCCCCCTGAGAGTATGACTCGATTTTACTGCTACACATTCACTGATAAACTTTCCGTTTGGCTTTCTAAACATTTACCATGGAGTATTCCTGTAGATGTAGTAATATCATATTTTGATTTGGGTCCAAGTCACCTCGATGAATTTGAAAGAGAGCTTGGCATAAAATTACTTAAAGATGAGAGAAATATGCTCGAAGTTCTAATGAAAACGACTCCTGTTGAACATGGTACATACAGAAATCAGTCAAATGTTGAGCAATTGTTGGGCCAGTGCCTTAAAACGGCATATGTTGCTAAAAACATGGATGTTCAAAACCTAGTAAGAAAATACAATAAAAATTGTCCGGAAACTCAATTCTATTCTGGACGAGATGGTTGGTTTGTAGAAACATCTTCTTGGTATGTCCAGGAGAATGGAGGAAAGTATATGAGGAGGAGAATGCGTTATTTGGAGTATTCTGGGATTTACAACTTTTGGAAAACAAGGATTCAAGAGAAGGAAGATATAGGCATTAAAATGTGTCCTACGAGACAAATACGAAAATTGTCACTTAATTCCTACATTAGTATAATTATGTGTGCACATGCAGGTTTTAGTGTTGCCAGCTTTGTTATATTAGTTCTTGAGCTTGTTAGAAATGAATTAAGAAACAATGCAAATTAAATTTTCAGATTGTTTTATTCATTCATCAATCAAATAACAAAGTATGGAAAATTTGAATGTATTTTGATTTAAAACATTGTTGAAATGTGCATTGAAAGAAATTCTTCAGGAATAGTTATATTCCATCACTCAGATTGTTGGGATAGACGTCATCATCATCATGCTGTTGATCTATACCCATAGCCCATACCAAGAGCGACCGTTTCGTTTGCGATCATGACAAAACCCAGATGAACTACAAATTCTATTCGGGTGGCAATGACAGTCTGTAGCGCACCGACTTCCTGGCAATTCCTAATAAGTCAATAATAAATATTATTAGATTTGAATAAAAATAATATGCATAAAAATAACAAAAATCAGGTTTTAAAATCTCACGGATTCAATTTTGGGACAAGCTTGTCGCCTGTTGCGATAGTGAGTGGCAGGAATGGATCCGTTTCCTGAGTCCATAATTTCACTGATAATTGCTGATTTAGTAACCGCTGCAGGAGAGTTTACAACGGAGAAAGCGCTGCAAGTTTTATAATACAAACTACACAGTAAAACGCCCAATAAGAGGGCAGTAATAAAAAAATTGGTTTTCATAGTGGAAATCGCTAGTTATCGAGCCTAAGAAGGTTCAAAATAGAACTGATAAAAAGTTCTATTGGAATGATTGACAAAAGAATGAGTTCTCAGTTCAAAGCGGTTTCACATGATCCAGTTTATGGCTTGCTGGCTGGCTGCTTTTTAGGTATATGTGGTTTCCGGCCCTATATGCAAGCTATAACAAGCTGTTACTGTATTTGATTGTATGCAAACGATCTAGTTTTATAATTTGAGATGTCACATTAGAGGAAGTATGTGGGCAAATATAATAATTAAGCTCCATGTTCTACTTAAAGTGCATTTTGTGGCGTCAAAATTAATGGGTGCTTTGGTGTTATTAACCTACTTCATGTAATCGTATTAAACCTGAAGGTAACATAAACACTTGTGGTAATGCAAAACGTATTGACTTAACAGAAACTTCATATTTTGAAATTCATTTATTATTTGCGAAAAGCCTCTTTTTAGTTCGGGTTGGCAGTAAACATCATTATAAACCTTCATTATTGAAAGAGATCCGAATTTTGTTGTTGTGAAAGTTAAGAATTTTTGAATAAAAACATGTAGACAAATATAACATACTTGATTGGTTATCTCGTAACGAAATTGGGATGAGAATTTAACTCAATTTACTCAGTGGACTGAATTGGTGACAAGAAAAGAAAGCATTATTATATGGCGATACTTTTTTTATGAAAGATTGCATGATGATACGTTCACGTTTTACATTATACATTTGGGTATTTATGTTTGTACATACAAGAATAAACTGTTTATGAGATTGCAGTTTTGAGGTCATCAACACGCGAAAGATAATCCATGAATATCGTTATCTGTTATCCATATTTATTGCGAGTAAACTTATAACTCCACCACAACTTCCTGATTTTTACTGTTATCTTCTGTTATTGCAGCAGACACAAGAAATTGTATTTGCTTTATAACATTCCATGGCATCATGGACATCCGTATGATTTTCTTTTTTCACTCAGGTCACCAGTTTCTGTTTTGTAAACATATCACAGCAAAGACGTTTGAGTAATATTAACTTTTCAAAAACATTAACAATATTATATTAAAACATAAAGTCATGTCTTGTGTGCTCAAATGTAGAGCCGACATACGAAAAACTGGTAAATTCCTCTATGAAATTTTGACCCGATGGTATGTATTTTCAACTGTATTTATTACAATTTACTAAGTCTACATGATGAATGAATGAATGAACAACAATTTATATTTCATTTTCATGTTCCAGTAATTGTATTTATTAAACAAATCTTTATTTATTCATAAATGCTTAGTCACAATTACGTTTTTCATAAGCTCAATCGTTTCTCGTTTCAATTTCCCTTCCTTTACAAGTTCTTCAGCCAAATTAAGGGGTGACTTCCCCTCCTTATTAATCAAATTTGCATCAGCATCATGCTTTATAAGCTCTCTAATTACCAAATGAGAAGACTTAGGTCCTCGCTTCAGCTTCAAGGCTGCATGTAACGGCGTTTCCTCGTCATTATTCTTTGCATTAACGTTACTTCCTAATGTTAGAAAATAGTTCAAGGCAGTAATGTTTCCATTGAAAGCAGAATGATGAAGCACTGAATCCCCATACGTATTCGGAATTTTCCAATCAGTTCCAAATCGGATCAAGGTTTTTAAATACGACATGGTTTGTCCTCCCTTAATCGCTCGGACCACTGCGTTATCTCCAATCTTATCAACGGCATTAAAATCCACTTTATTTGTCTTAAAAATATCAAGCGTCTTCTTTAGAGGTTGGTGTTTATGTACAATATTACAAAGAACAGTTGACCCATACGTGCTTGCAGTATGGAAGGCTTTGGTTTTTCCTAATGACTGGAGATACACAGCTAGCTCATGGAATGTATTTGCTGATATGCTTTGGTTGTAAGCGGCAAAGTGCAGAAACGTATTTCCAAGTGAATCCACTTCATCAGGGTCAGCATTGTGGTTGATTAAAAGTCTAACTATTTCAATTAGTCTTGATTTGGAAGGTTTTTGATTGCTTTTGGCAACACTGTGGAGTGGCGTTTCACCTTGAAAAGTCTTAGCGTTGCAATCGGCATTGTTTTGTAGAAGCAATTCAATAAATCAAAATTTTCTGTCGGTCCGTAAACTAAAGGTCGCTACATGAAGAGGAGTACGATGAGAAGTGTTCCTGGAATCGACTAATTCTGGCCGAATTCTAAATAGCAGCTGAATAATTCTACATATGTCCGAAAACCGTTTGGAATCAACTGTATTGACATCTTTTATGCACGCGTGGATTAAGTCATTATGATACTTGCCTTCATGCAGTACCTTGTTGAATCCTACGGTTTCAACTAAATATTCAACAATATAATAATCTCGATTTTCAACAGCAACATGGAGAAATGATTTTTTACTATCAGACCAAATATCTGTGAGTTTTACTTTTTTCCCAGCAGTTTCAAAAACGGCTGCAATTGTGCTGAGGTGACATTTTTGCACAGTGTTAAGAAGAAGATCAATCCGTCCGCTCATTTTTAGTTGCTTGAATTCTTTGAGAATTTGTTCGGAATCTGAGATGTGGATCGGCAGTTCAATTGTTTTAGAGGGCCCTGCTATTTCCTTATTTTGGGAGACGAGAAACGTTGTGTTTGTTGATAGGTTGGTGTATTTTACTTGAGGTAATAATGGGATGCTGCAATTTTGTGTATTGATGTCTGTCAAAACGTTAGCTTGGACAGTTTCAACTTCTGAAACGTTGGAATTTGACATATCCGCACCATCCATGCATATTGCTTTGTTTGCATCTTTAAGTTCTAAATTTGGGGACAAGCAGTTGCCCGGTTTAGAATTTTCTTGTATAGAAATAAATGCGGCAGGTATCAGGCATCCTATTTGATGCAATACTTTTATATCTTCATTGATATGGAACGTACAGGGGCGGAGACAATTTGGACCTCCCATAACTAAATCATCATCTAGTTCTTTGCCAAAAGTGTCGTAAACAAACCTTAACAGACGGTCGTTTGTCCAAAATATTGGAAAGTATTGCAAAGCAGAGCTAGTGGGTCTTGATTTAGGATCCTGGGATATCATGAGCTCAACAATATTTAAGTTCCCCTTGCAGCCGTGTTTAACTTCAGTATGGGTGAGCATAGACTTTCCATCAATAATGTTTGCTTGACACCTAATAAAATCGCCAAATGCATGTTTTCCATCTGTCAGAACGAAGTAGTAGACACATCCAAGTGCAAATACGTCCGATTCAGTTGTCTAAAGAAAAATTTCAAAATATATAGTTGGTGCTTGAAAATACTGTTTGAAAATACTAGCGTACAGTTTGCATTGCGCCTTGGTCGGAACAGGTTAGAATAAACACGATTAATTGTTTCGAATTATTATTATTATTTAATACCATATCAGCACCCTAATCCTAGGTTGTTACGCCGATAGGAGAACGAACGAATGACCAACATAGCTTGTAATATATCAATCAAAAGCTAAATAAATATGCAGCAGGTGTCAAATCAGAACAAAGATGAAGGGTCAGGCACTTTTAAATGAGACGCTTGAGTTGGGATGTATCAATTGAAAGCTAGTTAATAAAAGATTTCATTTACGACACCCAAGTCACAAATTACGTAATTAATGGTCTTCTCACAGTAAGGGTAAAGTATCCAAAAAAGTAAATATTCCACTAAAAAAGTATCCATTTCGATATACGAGTTTTAAAATCGAGGATTATTTACCAAAACCAAATAATCTTCTGGAAAGTGGTAAAAACGAACAAAAACCAGTTTTTTACCTCGTTTCAGCTTGACATATGAAGTGTTTACTTTTGCGGATTTTAAACTGTTGTATTTATATACAACATGTTCACAGCTTACGGATTATAATCTCTTTTCTAAATATGGATTTTTCACTTTAAAATAAAATTTACCACAAACCGTGAGAAGCCCTAATATTGTCAAAACGTCTATGGCCATATCTCGAATTGTCGGGTTACAATTGTGTGAGCTTACACAAGCATCCCAGAAAAGACATTCGTTACCTATCACTAACATAAAACCAGACAATGATATAATATTATAATATACATGTCCACCATAAGGGACTTAAAATATTCGAGACGATTAATTTCTTATAGTGTACATTTATCAGTTTTTATGCATCACAATTGTTTCTGACTAATTGTTAAAATTTTGATGTCGTACCGATTTAATTATCAAATTTTAATGATTATCAAATAATCATTACTTAATCTAGAATTGAAAAGGTGGGACACACATTAAAATTGACAGCCTTTATCACGCCTCACTGTGAGTAGTTAGGGCAGATAACTGCTGAACTGTTACATGTACAGCAATATGTAATCGTGATACTATGTAATAAAAGAAAATGAATGTCAACGAAAAAAAAACAAAGCTTACAAATTTGCAACGACTAGAACCTCCTTGAAGTAGCTGCAACAGAATTTCAGGGGCAACCCAACCATGTGGCCCAACATTTGACGATGTGCAGACATAGTTTCGTCCGTCAATAATACGTCTGCTCAGTCCAAAGTCTGATACCTTGACCCTGACTAGGTTCATCCTCTGCGACAGCAAAATGTTCTCTGGTTTGAAGTCCCTGTGTACGATGTTATTTTCGTGGAGCCACGCTAAGCCAACAGTCGCCTGTCTTAAAACTTCTACAGGTGAAATTGCAATTCTTTTATCTGCAACCCAATCTGTCAAGTTCATGTCGCATAGCTCAAGGAGAATCAGAAACGATTTTTGTTCTTTCTTACACCCAAAGCATCGCACGATGTTTTCGTGCACATCGCAAGTTTTCAGAACTTTAATTTCATGATCAATAGGAGTCTCAGTGTTTTCGAAAATATCTAAATGCATTCGTTTCACGGCAATTTCCTTATCTCCTAACTTTCCTTTGTACACAATTGTTCCTAAGCTCCCCTTTCCCAACACTGACTTCTCGTCGTATTTGAGCGATCTCAAGTCATCCAAAGTATCAGGCTTAGCTTTGTGTCCTTTTAATATCGCAACTGCGCCGGATTGATTTGTTTCTTCTAGAGCATTTAGCAAATTACTAAATCCATTCTTACGTTTTAAAACCGTACTGTAAAGCTGTAAAGCTTGCTTTCTACGGTTATTGCCAAGTCCTTCCTTAAACATTGCAAAATCAAGTATTCCAAGGCTTAATTTTATTTGTTTCTGTCTATTATTTTAATTATAATAAGTATCATGCATAAGTAGCTAATCTAGCTAAAGTATTATTACATCGTTTAACTTACCAACTCCTCGACATCATATTCACTGAGAATTCTTTTTCCAAGTAATTTCGACAAGACTACGGAGTTGCAAATTGTTAGCTCAACTAACGTACCCATATTCTCCACAATAATTTCCTTTTCCCAAAACTCCATACTTAAATACGGATTTTAAAATAATATTCCAAATATTTACCGCAAAGTATATGCTTACTTCTGAAGCCACTGAAGCAAGAGTGTAAATTTCAGAGTTAGTTTTCAGACACTCGAGAAAGTCACAGCAAATCTGTGACTGTTTTTTGTGATTGATGCGCATATATTTCGCTTGTGCAAATAAGGTTGTTTATCTTACGTTTATTTATCAGCAAAAATCATTGACATTTACGAAATAATAAAAGGATCTCGAAACTTTATCAAAATAAACATCACGTGATATTAGGAAAGCAATGAAATAAACACTACCCGCATCCTATCCAAAAATCCTTGTAAATGAACATATTAAATTACAATATAATATTATCATACACGCATGGGGTAGTAACAAGTATATATACTACTTGTTAAAAGAATATGGCGTAAAATAGATATATGAGCTGTACTACAAAAAGTTTTGACTTTTTTGGTTTAAGATAAACACGTTCCTTTTTACTAAATAAGAAAGTAGGTAAATGTAAAACCTCATACAAATGTGTTTCTAAAATGAAGTTTAATCAACTTTCCTTCAACATGTTTTTAAGGACTTTTTATTAATGCACCGTACCCGAGCAGCACGGTTACGAGTAATACACGGAATTCGATTCACGTGATCCAGTGTAGAACTCGTATTATGTTGGTGTTGAAGAACTGTCACAAAGGAAGTAAATGTTCGTGTGCAGTACGTGCTAAATCCGTGCTTCTGAAGAGATAGTAAACCCAAGTTTTCCTGGAATATCTACCAGTTGTACACCTAGCTGTTTTATGCCCTTAATTATAGCATAAATACTGCGATACCAGATCGAGGGTTGGCCACAACAAAAATTTCACTGATTTTTGGCACATATTTTTTAATTTTACATCTGCATTGTGGGTTTGATGTATTGTAGTCCTAATTTTGTGCTATTTCCAATAGTACAACTGACGGACCTGAATTCATTGAGTGGCTCTATGTGAATCCCCTAATATGGAATAAAAGACAGGTTAAAAACATGTAATGGAAGGAAAAGAACTAAAAAAGAATTTGTGTCGGTTTCGTCGGCCGCAGCAGTATACATTTTTTGCAAGAATGACCAGAGAATTTCGCTCAAGTTAAGAAATTTCTTGAAACGAAGTTAGCCAATCAGCCATAAGTTTGGGTTAAATGGAATTTTCAATTTTAGTAGTCATTATATCCTGTTCTCAGTTTAAATCTATCCATACTCCGATGACTTTTCCTACGTCCGACGAAACTGACACAAATTTGTTTTTAGTTCTTTTCCTTCCATTAGATGTTTTTAACCTGTCTTTTATTTTATACTTTTTTCGACATTGTCGTTAATAAATACAGCAATTATTAGCGTCTAATAAGTTACTGAATACAACAGATTCATAATTTCAATTTTGTCTCCTCTACGCTTGATTATTTCGAAATGGACTATATATTGTATAGCCATTACATGCAAGTCGCATCTACGAGAACTTTATATGCATAAGTATTGCATTTGTAATTCCGTGCATCTGTTGTACGCACGTTGTTAGACAGCATATACATTACGTGGGGTATTGCTAATGTTTGTGACAAATAGTTTTCGAGTGCGCTGGAGGTACATGAAAAGTAAAGCATTAATATCCTTCCTATTGTACCTCAGTATTTGAAAAGCTCTCTGGTTAAGCGAAATTTTTTCCCAGTGTCTTTCCACGGTGCCTCAAGCCCGATGAGGTGAGCTTGGAAACAACGTTATGACGATTATTTCATATACAACTCATAATCTTATGAGATTTGAAATTAAATATCATGCACAACGACCATTCGTATATATTGCTTTTTGTTTTAAGTCGATACCTGCATTCGTTAATGTTCTGATACATTTTGTAGCTTTCCAGCTAACCTGTGATTCCAGTATCAGTCATAGACTGACTGTCAATTTGGAACCAAGGGTTTCCAAACTGAATCAACGGTGCTTGCACCGGTGATATGACAGTTTCGCCCCAGCGAAAGCGCTGGTGCTTTCAGTTTTCTTCCAAAAAGACCCTAAAAAATATGCTGCCTTCACCAAAAAGTTTATTTCGTCAGCGCAGTTAGGTCAAATTTTTGTCGAGACCATTTAGGTCTTTTCTGCGTAGTAAACCGTTGGAGTCGTTGAAAATCCCAGTATGCCACCTAGGTTTTCCTACTTATGAACACTGTTTTGTTAAAGGTTATTGTGCATGATTATTTTTTAATTTTCATGCGGATATGAGCCGTTGGGGCAAATCGGACATTAGCCGAAGTATCCAATGTGAAATGGCGTTCTGAGTGCATAAGTAAAATTATGTGAGCTACAGAGATATTGGACTTAATGACATTGATTAAAGTATGTATAGATCAACTAAGAGCCAGGAATAGAGTGAGTCAAAATCAAGACATACATGGGAATAAGTATAGAAATCACTCACATCATACACACATAAATACATAGCATTGCTTTATGAGAAGAAGGAAGGTATTCTACACAGAGGTGAAACAAGGACAGAATGTCTGAAAAAGGACATATTCATAAGGCCGTATTTTTCTACAAAATATTCAACTAATCAGCATATTCTATACACGACAGTTTCAGGCAAGGAAGCTAGTACATAAACTTGCACAAAACAACACTTGCCCTGTTAGTATTTTTCGAATTCATCATCAAAATTTTTCCAAGCTTCTTTATGTCGAGTAAACGAAGTAAAAATACCAAATTATTGTTATCTATAAGTTGTGAAAAAGGATTAAATTTGCAACATTCAGGACAGCCTGGGAGGTATAGTGGGATCGTTATGTTAGAATTATGTTAACAAAATCTAAAACGGAGCCAATAATGCAGCTAGTATGCCACGCATTAACCACGTGCATGACACGAGTTTTGTCTCCCTTTGAATTTAAGCGAGTGTTATACGTTGTAAAATGCTCACATAAAACCCAACCCTTTATGGGAAATACTATCGAATTTAACACGTTAAATACACTACTCGAAGTTGTTCTCATTTTGCATCACTAATAATCCACGAATTCGCCAATTTTACACGAGTTAAACTCGAACAGTGCTGCTCGAATAGCGTTATACAATTCTGCACGACGGTTTAGCAGTATGCGTGCACGGGAAATTGTGGTGCTGATGTGATTGAATATGTATATTAATGCCAATGTGGCGTTCTCTGAATGGTCTTTACTTTAGTATGTTTGGAATACAGGTTTTACCAGAGTACAATCCTCTATGATGTTATAAGGAGGACTGTGGAATTCACGTATGGTGACGTCATTTGTCTCTAGAAAGGAAAATCATGGTGCATAACCGTATTTATTACGCAGCTGAATGCATTCAGCAAGTTATAATTCTACTGAGTCGTCTGTCTGTCAGTCTCTCTGTCTGTCTGTCCGTCTGTGTGCACTCTCCTGGCCACATACATTGACCGATTCGGACCAAATTTGGCACATAGGTAGTACTCCTCAAAGGCACGTCAGGGAATACTTTTCAGCCAAATCGGTCGCGCGCTTTGAAAGTTATGCGCGCGCAAATACAAAAAGTCGTCCGATTTGGCTGAAAATAAGTATATATGGGTAGTTTGTCATGCTGAATCGAATGGTTATGTTAGTTTTGAATGAAATTTACAAATTCGTGGAGATTTAGGCACACAAATTCAAAAAATCGCATTATGATTGTAATTAATGCATGAAATGATCATAAGCGCATAAAATGTCGTTCATTAGCGCGTTCAAAATAACAAAACGCGTACAGCTGCGTTTTTCAGTCCACTTACGTGGCTTTAATTCAATGTTAAAACCCAAAGCTTAATCATTTAGATATTTTATCCTTACGAGAAGCGTCTGACATCTGGGCACATTGCTTCCTAACATAGACAATTAAAGAAAAAAGAAAACAGATCCATCCGACGAACCAAAGAACCCAAAAGGCTACACCTAACCAGAAATTTCCCTGCCTGTTCAATAAAACAGTCCAATTTAAAACCGTCATTACAATTAGTAAATCAATGTTATAAAACTAGGAAAAAAATTACTGGAAAGGTGGTCCACAGTCATATTCGTGAGCAGCAATGTTACACGGTTGTAACAAAGAAGCGTTATAATTGTAGTCAGAGCAGGTACTGAAAACAATTAATCGTTTGTAAGGATTAAATTTAAAAATACATCAAATTTTAGTAAATTTACTTACGCATTGCAGTACGTGTCACAATTATAGCTGTTGTAATCTTTGGGTCTAAATTGGCATATTTTTATCACAATTTTATACTGCTTTACGGTGGAAACGACTCATTTGGGTTGGCTTTGGGGGAATGCTGGATTCAAATATGAATTTTTAACGCTACCTCCGGTTTTGTTAGAAAGAAACTAGACCAGGATGATTAGAATTGCGAGCCTAGCTCAATGTCACGTAAGTCTGCGGTAGAGTTTTATAACATAAGTTTGATATCTAACCCACAACGTGACTATACTGTGAAATTTATTAGCCCACATTTCAAATGACTGTATAAGCACGCGAGCTTTTAATTATTTTTACATCCCCTCATGAAAAAAATTCAAATAATTTCCAAGCTGATTGTGCTAGGTACGTAACATTACCAATTCCTTTTTGGCATAATTTAAAACATGACATCTCGATACTCATATAATGTTTGCTCATAACCGAAAAATTATAGACATGAAGGTTTTGGGCTTATAATGCTAATGCTTTTTTCCTTTAAATCTTCCGTGTCTCAAAAACCAACCAAGGCGGAGTTGGAAAAATTTCCTGAACATCGTCGTCTAAATAATTACAAAACTAAAAGCCTTAGCAAAATTTGACACTTTGAAACGCCTACTCTTACCGAACCGAGTTTCAGACATGTAGGTAACAGTTTCGTGTTAGTTTAAAGCATTATAAAGTTGGGACTCTGATGTTAAATAGTGTCAGCACTTTAAATTATTTAAAAGGGAAACTTACAGATGAAGTCTCCACTTTTATAGACGAATCAGATGTAAAAAGCATAATTTGTTCCTATAAAATGGCTAGTGAAACCATATTTTGGTTTCTAATTCTCTTGGCTTTCATTCCTGGTCTTAAGCCCCATTTGTTGTCAATCAACAGGGAGTTAAGCGTTTTTAAAGCCTGTTCTGTTCATCTTGTGACAGCTAAACTCGAGGGGAAGGTGAGAATTTTGTAAACATTTTCCCCGTATGTATATTATTATATTCATATTTAATTTCAATTCTATTTATATTTTTAGGAACCATTCAGCCCCGAGCCCAGCTACTTCCCCGTAGTTCATTCTACCTCCGTTTATCAACAAGAAACTTCTGAAGATGTTATAATACGGTGCGGCAACTCGGGAGTTGGATTGAAACGGAACCAACGTTTCCATTTCCAGGCTTATCCTCCGCCAAGGCTCACCTGCCACGTTCTGGTCTACATAACGCCACCTCAATGCCCCGAGTGGAAAATTTTCGGCTACTATTGGGAGGAAATTATGCCCTCATCTTATTCAGATTTGGAGACAGACGTGCGATTGGGCGAACACGCAAATGAAATTCAGCGAGCAGGGCGTTTTCTCGTTGTTGCCTCCCCAAAACCTACAGAAATAGTTAAAAACATTGGGAACGACATGATGGGCCGTATCTTTATTGCGAATGATATGGAATGCAAAACATGTGCATGGTATGCTCAATTCGGGCAGTATCAAAATCAGTTCCCGAAACCGAACGCTCAATCAAAAACCAAGCTCTACTTTGCCATCCAAACTCCAAATTCAGCTCGAGAATACTACAGCATTTCATCAACTTATATTCTATCACATTCTCTAATTACCAGACGGGGATACGCGTGGAAACAATACAAATCTTCATATACTAACGACCCAGGGGAACTTGAGAAAATGGAGCAGCTATTGTTGCCTAAATCAATCTTGTGGCAAATTGATTGTCCAGACTGCCACTTAAAGCCGGATCCCACGCTGGAGAAAATCTTGATGAAGATTCTCTCCCCAAATTCGACTCTTCTGAGACCAACTCCATTCCTAGAGTCATCTATGCTGTTTATACAAGCAGGAACAAAAACAAAGCAGATGATCGATTTCAATCACGGGTATAAATTTGTTACGTGTGCAAATCCGGGGCAAAATTGGATTTTAAATCTGATTTTCTTACTTTCTGCCTTTGATGGGATGACCTGGATTTCTACACTGGTTTCCTGTGTCTGCAGTGGTCTAGCGATGTTGCTGATTCTGAAACACAAAAAAGATAAATTTGTGAAGCTAAACCCCCTTGCAACATTTGTCTTTGCGTTTGACCTTCTCCTCGACCATCACAGTCGAGTTATTAGTAAATCCCGGTTAATTGGAGGCGCTTGGATTCTCGTTGTCATTGTGTTGATTGGCGGCTACGAGGGTCTCACAATCAACTCGATTTTGCGACCAGCTAAATTGAATACGTATGAAACATTTAGGGATGTTTCTCGTAACTTACGAATCTACAGCCAAAACATGGTCCAGCCAAATCCAAGGTGGGTTCCGATCTTTAAATCAAATTTTGATTCATACTTTCTGGATATGTCAACGGACCTTTGGGTAAACACAGTTTTGTTCTGGAGTAAAAAGGTAATCCAGCCTAAGAGTATGGAAGAAGCCGCAGAAATGCAGAGCTTACCATATTTTGTGGATATTTTGGAGAATTGCGATAATGATGCATTTATTGCTGACCCAGATTCAGCATTTGAGGTTTATCTCCAACTCAAAAAAAAGTTTGAGAAGAGAAATATGGAAAATCCGTATCTTAGGTACAGCCTAGATTCATTGGCTACGGTAACAAGGGCTTGGCTATTCTATAATATTCCTTGGTCAGCAGATATGCATTCAAAAAGAGTTAACTCATTGCAGCATTCTGGCCTCGTGGGCCTATGGAAATCAAGGAAAGAAAGGGATATTGTTAGGAAAGTCATGGTAGACCCTAACAAAGAAGTTCAACGGGTTAACCTTTCACATGAAAATAAAATTGTGATGGTATTTTGCTTGTATGGGATAATGCTCATGGTTTCATTGCTTTGGTTTTTATTTGAATTAAGAGGCTACGTATGGGCTCAAGTTAAATGGGCGGGGATAACCCTTAAAGGTTTTGTTAAGCGTCTAGTAAGAGAATGCAAGTATAGTAAAGTTCGAAAATTTACTAAATGTCAGTCCTAAACAGATGGTAAAAACTATAGAAGACGGTGTTAAAATAAATACTGCTATTGCATACTTAGTTTTGGGAGAAAGTCCGGAAAGGCTGTAAGTACAGTTGATGTAGTGTTTTAAAATAGAAAATAGATGAAGAATATGTTTATGTAAATGCCGAATGCCGTTGATGCAAGTAAAATACATTTTTCATGGTTAAGATTGCAATTTATTTCAATATGATATTATGTAGGTAAAGAAGTATTTCCTAACTACTTTAACAAATGTGATAAGTCTCAATTCAAAGTTACGTAGAACATAAAGTCTGTAAATCCTCAGTGTTTCAACGTTTCGCTGAAAGTTAAGAAAATGTAGCACACCAATTACATATGCTGCCCTTTATTCTAATTCTTGGCTGTTATAAAGCAGATTGTGTATTACTCACTACTTGAACAAACTCAATGGGTAAACAAGGTAAAATACCAAATTGTTGAAAGGTTTGTCATAAAAATACGTCTGAGATATATTAAACTGTAAAATATGATCAAGTAGTTCCGGTGTAACATTAGAATGACTGAACAATACCAATTTAATTCTTTGTTCTCATTTATCACATCTACCCATGTCAATCACGTATAAATGTTTCATGTTCGATGAAAGTAATAAATATCTTGCTTGTTACCAAAATACTGTCTGAAAAGTTTGTCTGGATATTTTGTAAAGACGATGTTATTATTTTCTTCACACACAATACTTTCATGTTAATAAAAGTTTAAAGAAGTAATACTGGTTGATGTTGTAATATTGATATTATGTAATAAAGTAATTCATGCTCGTTTTAATTAAGACTAAGCATGTCTCCAATATACATGAGTAATAATAATCTGCCTGGATATCTAACAGTAAATAATTTCGTTCAATAATAATATGTACACTCATTATAAACGTTAAAGAAACAAACTTTGTCTCGGGGTACCATTTACTAATACCAAACAACATTTGTTTACTGACGAGATTAACCCACTGCGACCATGATTAAGGTTTAATTAAGGTTACGTCCTTGTAGGTAACTGAAAGTGCACAAAAGCCATAATTAAGTTTATTTAATATGGAAACAAAATTACATTAGTTAGAAGTAATAAGACATCACATCAATAATAGAATTGAATATTTTATTACAAAGCAAATAATATTCAGTTTCCTGACTTCCTACATTTCTTGCTTAAACTTTCTTAATTTTAACCAGAAATTGGAAGTTTACGGCATACATTCATGCTTAACCAAAGCAACTTTAAAAGCTGTCAGTTCATCTTTGGTCAGTTTAGTATGGTGAAATAGTTAAAATTTTGTAGAAGTTGTAGATTTAACGCTCACAGTTATACGTTATGACTCTTAAACTGAGTCTGGAGGTAATAGGGTATCAAATACGTTTAATATGCCAGATATTCCGTCTACTTCTGCCATATTAGGATGACAAAACTAAAACTTTCACTAACATCACAATTTATTTCAATTTGCTTCAAGGGAGAGTTTTTTTCTTTAATAATAATATAATATAACGAAAGCAGTAATAGTATTTACACTAACGAAATTTAGAGTGTTCGTTCGTAGAATTAAATTCATATTGACCAAATTGTTGGTCATGCTTAAAGCTTTGCTGGTATAGTATAATTCAACTTTGCTCAAAATAAATACTAATTCTTCTAGCTAGAACAACTTTGTTAAAATGTGGGAAATGACTCGTTGGACATAAAATTATTTTGCCAACCTAACCCGGCCTGGGGGTAACCTAAGCTTTCCCACCCATTTTCGAACCATTTAATTAAATTTATTATTTTCAAATCCCTCACCAGACATGCAAATAGAGCTGTATGAGGAGGGCGCTGATTGTCATGTTTCTACCATTACGACATCTATGTGACCTCAACTAGCAAGATATCAACAAAAAAC
>JAQGAP010000648.1:0-29741 GCA_034697805.1 Orchesella bifasciata
AGACAGACAGACAGACAGACAGACGACGACGACGCGATACAGAGTGATCTTAATATGTACCTAAAGGTACATAATAACCTGTATTGCATTTGAATTACATAGTTGGAAAAATATAAAAATTGAAGTTTGTACATCAAATGACGCCACAACTTGCATGCTTATGTCATAATTCAAAAGATTTGTCGTTAGATAATACGTACATGCTAAAAATAAAAAGTTAATGCACTTGATTGATTTCTTCATTGGTCCAAATGTACTTCATTAGTCACAAAATTCCATCAAATTGTTTTAGTCATCTTATCTATTCTATCTTCTTCGGCCCACATTATTATGCAAACAACTTATTTTATTGAATTAGATTACTTTGCCCTATAAATAGACTTTTCAGTCGCAATAAGTTTGTCAGAGACGCTACTGTCGATACTTTCCATTCAAAAATTCCCTTTGCCTATAAGCCAGTCTTTCAAAAATTTTAGTTACTTAAAAATATTGAAATATGACTCGTATACTACCATCCTTACATCCATATCCTATTCTTCAAATTATGGTAAATCCGACTGGTGTCCCAGTTGACTTTACCGTTCAGAAGGTTTGCACAAATGAAAAATGGAAACAGCGTCAAAAATGCAAATTTCGCCAACTGGATCCTGTTCATATTATCCAAACATACTTCAATTGCTGTTGGGCCCTTTTCTTTGTTCCATTTCGTATTGTGCATAACGGGAAGGAGTATCAAACCCACTTCAATGGACTCCATAAGGTACTTATAACCACTCCCATAATGATTATGAGACAGAAACTAACTAACACTGATAAATCAATTTTATCCTACAAGGTTATTTGTGCCGTGCTCCACATACTGACGATTATCAACGGATTCTTTGAAATACATGGCGCATTCAGAGCACCTATACAGTATGAGCCGACGATTGCATTTATAGTTGCCGAGAGGGTGGCAGCAGCCTTCAACCCAGTGGTATTCTTTTTCAAAGTATGGTTTAAGCAGGACCAAATTCTGACATTGTTGGAGACTATGCACAATGGAAAACGATTACTGGTTTTTGCAAAGGTAGATTAATTCCAACATGCATGCAATATCGTGTGTAATGTATCAATTATCACGTTGGGTTTTTACATGTTCTTTGCCTTCTGTCACGAAAAATGCTCATCAGCACAATGATCTAATTAATGATTTCTTATCAACAGCCATTTCATCGAAAAGTGCTAAAAATTTTCATGTTGCGATTTGGCCTGAGTGTAGTGTACTCTGCGAACAGATACATTAATCTTTCCTCTTTCCAATTAACGCCTGTTCCCAACGTCATGAACGAGGTAGCACAGGACGCCATGTTCAAATTGTATCAAATTCCTGGTTTTGATACTTCTATCTTTTATGAGGAGTTACTGCCTGTGCAAAAAATATTGACTATCATACACATCGTTCTCAAACTCTACTATGCACTTTTATTGGATACTATTTCGTTTCTGGCTCTGATGAGTTCGATAGTGGCATACAACGTCACCTCTGAATTTCACGATATGCTTCAGATGCCAGGATTCGGAAATGATGACATCAAACACGAGTCTTCTTGGATTCCCAAAAAATTATTGGTTGCCCATATAATATACGTTAATGGTTGAGAGCTCTTGGAGAATTTAATCGGGGACAATGTCTGAAAGCTTTATATTATTATGACATTTTAGGTGATGCAACGGTACTACGAAATGAAACAAAAATTGTCATCCCTAAACAGGATGGTGGAATCAATTTTTCTAGTTGTGTTTTGTACCCTTGTGACATACTTTTCTGGAATTGGAATTTCAGCCGTAATGATTTATGGAAGTTATTTCTACATTTGCCAACTGTCTGTTTACATTCTTATCTACATTGCGACACTTGTCCTTGCTGCAGAGTCGAATCGCAAGGTAAAAATGTGCCAGTGAATTCCCAAATGATTGCATAGCGGAAGGCAAAATTTTAGTTGCATTTCCTGCGTGTTATAACATAATAAACTTCCAATATATGTAAAAATGTCAAATTTATTTTCTATATAATTGTTGACTTTCCTCACTCTTAGGCAAACATGTTCAAGGAATGGTTGTTGCTTCAAGGGCGTGGAGAAAGTGTCCAGGATATATTTGAATATTTGAGAGTTTCAAACGATCAATTGGGAATCAATGGAGGAAGATTTTTTGTTGTATCGTATGGATTTCTGGGCACAGTAAGTACTTTAAATTCCAAACTTTATGTTAGAGGACCGAATTAACTGTCTTGCTTTAATGGGGCTACTTCATTTTTGCAGGCATTAAGCGTTCTACTTACTTACTCTATTATCATGATAGATTTCGAAAAAATTACAATATTTCCGGGTCAAAATATTACGGCAACCCAAAATCCGAAAATCTTTTCATAATTCAAGTTACACAAGTCGATCGATATGCGTGCAGGTAGAATAAATATTTCCAGCTAGAAATACTAACGAATTAGGAACACGTAGGATTTCAAGGCTACTTCATTCATTAAAAAGAGCACACCATAGCTTATGTCGTAATTTGTTATTTAATAAAAAACAATCAAATATTAAATGAACTTCAGCTAAGGACGAGCAGAATCTGTATTGGGATGAAAACTGAAACCATCAGGGTTCTTCAAGTATTTATCCTGTTATAAAATTGTTGCATAATCTTATCGTATTTCAATATTCATTTCATAACGCATTCAATAACACTTCGAACTTTGATTGTCCATGCCGTTAAGGGTGCTAGAGAAATCAAAAGACTCATCTTTATCCTATTACCAACGCCAACATTAATAGCCTTCATGGTTCTGAAAGTAACATTCACCTTTCATAAGGGAAACCACAATCTGGAATTGATTGGATTGGAACCATATAAGGCTCTAGCGTTTATTCATGGTTTTATCTCAATGTTTTAACTTTCCGTTTTTATGATCGTGGGTGGCTTGTCCCAATATTTGCGTTTTCAATGTTTGCATAATAGAAAAGTTTCTTTAGTTGATTACGTATTACATTCGTCATTTGCATCCTTCTTAAATGTTTTTAGGTTTACTACATACTACTTCCATCATACATCATACAAGAAGTTGCACATCATGCAAAATACACAACAATGCAGTCAATTTAATGTGGAAGTGAGTGTGAAGCAGTATTACGATTCATGCTTTTAGAAGTCATTAAAAATGAATGCCCCTGAACTTAATCCCCTCATTGTACGCTGCAATAACTAACGTGGGTATCCTTAGATTGAGCTATTTCACATAATCTTTATAGATTACATGAAAAGTTAAAAATACTTGAAAACATTATCTTTATTAGCTGAATAGGGTCCTTATATATATACGATGAAATCAAACTCAACAGGATTTCAGCAAAGCAAAGGCTGGAATACGGCTCTGCTTGCCTACTTACATACTGAACTAATTCTTGATGATGCCAAGTCAAGTACTAGTTCTCGGCTATTCTCACCACATTCACATTGAATTTACGCAACGATATTTCCTCGTTTTATATCCTGTAACGCGAACGGACGGAACATACTAATGCAAAGGATGTGATGATGATTTTGATTAAATGTGTGTAGACTAGTAGACTCTCCTTACTCTTGCGATACAGAATCAGAAACGTATATAAATCTTCATATGCATGCAAAGCTATTGTGGTAATACCAGACTGTGGGAAAATCCACTGCTGAACCGACGCAAAAGACGACTTTTCAGGCGTAATAAACTGTTAATCTTCTTGATCACTGTTGATGCATTGCATTACGTGGAACTGCTTCTCAGGACAGGAGCAAAGAAACAAATATACATTCATATATAATACGGATTGCATGGCTAAATACGGAACGCTCACATTGAACTTCTATCTATCAATTAAACAACTTTAACCAACAGATCTATACTTTATGTCATGCATGTATATTTGTGGCTTGCATAGGAGATACATACGTCTTCTTGATATTTTCACTTGGCATCATTTCACCATTTCTTGTGTATGTCAAAATAGTAAATTACTGTTATTCTCTCTGAACAAACTTACTTTTACTATTGGACCGATAGGAAATGTATTCCTTCGGTGGTATGGATTGCAGAAAATAACGAAGGTTTTCACAGTGTGCAAAATACGCTCTTGATATATCATATCACATCACAGTGTGTATAGTTATGACCTTTGGCACTATATTATTGAGGCTGATACGTGCATAACTGCAAGTTGTCGTGAAATTTTGTAACAAGAACTCATTAATACTTTGCAAAGAGTTAACGAACTCTTTTTGCAGCGTTCAATGAAAAATAATAGCATTCATTGACTTAAGTATTATATGTATAGGTTTGTGTTTGTCTATAATTAACAAAACAAAACCGTTTGCAGATTGTTCAATTCAGTTGTGAGTTACTGTAGGTCCAGTGTAGGTCCAGTTTTGACAAATCTCTTTGTGCTTGCCTTTAAAAATGAGAGTCAGCAAAAGGAATACATATCTCAGCGTTTCTGTACTTCAAATCATTTTCGCAGTTGTGTGTGGAAATGCTGTCAGAACGGTGGTGTATCATGAAGGAAATACTGAAGACTCCGTGTCATCATCACTGGAGGACATTATTCCTCCAAGACAAGAGTGGTTTCGAGTTAGGGGGCATAACTCTCAGAAATCAGGGAAGCAAGTAGCAACGAATTCTAGGTCTATTGCACAACAAGCATCACATGCGATTACAGTCGGGGAGCGAGACGTAGTAACACTTCCCAGAGCATCTTTAACGGCTGCCTCTTCCAGGCCATTCAATGCAGATGCAGAGTATGAAGACATTCAAACTGAAGACAAACAGATTACAGAAATGAGTAAGGGTGGGACAATGCAAGTAAATGTCAACAACAGGGGCAGAGTTGGATTTCAGAAAAATAGAGGAATAAAGCAGTCAGAACGTTCTGGTGTCTACGATGCCCAAGGAGAAGAATGGGAGGAGATGTCTCGTGTACCCCCATTGTCCCGATTACCTTCACAAAATAAGGGTCAGCGTCCACAAAACTGGCATCTTCATATTCGACATGAAAATGGTAACCAAAGGCAAAGGGAAAACTTGGAATCAAGTCATAATGAAATGCAGCAATCTCCTCAAAATGAAGTTGGAAGTAGGCAAAGTCAACACCGTGAGAATGATGGACGGATAGATAATGAGGATTATGATGATACAGGATCGCAGAAACAGCATGCTTCAGCACTAGTTGTCAGTAGGCCTGATAGTTCGAAACGGATTGTGCAAGCGAGACCTGTGTCACATTCGAATGACATTATCAGTACTGAAAGACATGCTAACTCAGATCGTAATGAATCACCCCCTCCTCATGAACTCGTTGCTAAAATGGCACGCTACATTGTACATAACTCAAGTAAGTTTAAGTATACTCAAGTATACTTATTCCTATTTATACCTTTGGAAAAGCTGAAATCTAAGAGTTAAATGCTTAAATAAATCGTATGAAATCATTACAGATTGGACATCTTTAGCCACCATTTCTACCATGTCTCCAGTTATTGGCTATCCGTTTGTAAATATTTTTTCGATTACTGATGGACCAGCAAACAATTCAAGCGGAATTCCATATTTGTATTTGACACCTTTGGATATGTCCGTAACAGATCTTGAGGTATGTATTAGTTTCGAATTCCAATAATGAGTTTAAATGATAACAATGCAAAAAAGTTACCATTGAATTTTTTTGTTTAGAGTGACAGCAGAACATCACTTACTATGTCCTTAGCTCAGAGTGATTATTGTAGTAGTAGACAATATGACCCCGAAGACCCACGGTGTGCACATGTCATATTGTCTGGAAGCATAAAACCAGTAATTTATACACTATACTACTTGAATTATCAAAGTAACCCAGTTCATGTACAAAGAGTGTCAATAGAATAACTCTTCTTTAATTTAAGGTGACGCAAAAGAATGAGATAACATTTGCAAGGAACGCAATGTTCAGCAAACATCCTGAAATGCCAGACTGGCCGAAAGGTAAAATATTCAATTTTAAGAATATACACTACTTTTACAAACCCAGCGAAATAATGGCTGCATTGCATAGTTAACATAATTATCACATTACAATTTTCAGATCATGGGTGGTTCTTCGCCAAGTTGGATATAAGGAACATTGTTGTTCTGGACTATTTTGGTGGAGCTAAGACAGTCACAATTGATGATTATTTTAATCAAGTTTTGCTGTGATAGTTTACATTGAAAAATTATAAAGTTTATACACTAATGATGATACGCTTAAACTGATCATTGATCAAACAATCACTATAAACTCAGTTGTGTACTTGATATAATTCAAATTATATAGACAATGAAAATCTGACTCCACTAAAGCTGTTTAAAAATCGCATACACGTAGCTATAATAAATTTATTATTTAGCTCCTTGAGTTTGGGAGTTGAGAGGAACATTAGTAGGCATTACTCCTTTAAATACAGCTCTCCATCCCGCACCGGTATTGTTTGTACTTGTTTTATAACGTATCATAGCCATGTCAGTGGTGCCCGTATACACTGCAGGTACGTCCTAATTGCGGCGAAAATAAACATAATTAATCATATTAATATCAATAATGCAGCAGCATGTGTGCCAGAATAGATCGAGGTTTTTATTTACCCCAGCACAGTATCTACTGTAAAGTACAGATGCACCAGAGGGATCATGGGAGTTCAGTGATGAGATCTCCAAAAAGTCGGATGAGCAATCACCACCAATAGCAAAATCTAAAAGAAAAAAAGTAATACATTACCCAGACTGTGTATTCTTTGTATTTACGCGATGATGATTTACTTACTTGTAAATTCAAGTTGAATCCTCAAGCCACCAGGAACTCTTATCCGCCACCTGCAATCCATATTCATTGAATAATTTCCAGGATATAGTGGACTTGTAAAGCTGCCACCAGTGTGAAATATGTTTCCTCCACACCCCCTTCCTGAAAAATTGGTTATGAAATGAAACACCATTCAGATATAAGCAAAGCATAAAAATTCTGTGAAATTGTAAAGAATGTAAAGTACCTGCATCTGTAGTGGTATAAGTTAGATCATATCCATTAGTAGGATGCATCCTTGAGAAGAATTTGAGATACAAAATATTTGAATTAGAAAACACGGGATCAGGTATTGTTGAGCCACAATACTGAGCCAGCACTGTGCCTGTAGGACTACCATCTCGAACCTACATTAAAATCAAGTTATTATTTCATTTGCATAAGGAATTGCATACCAATTGAATTATAGTGCTTAATATGAAATGTAATTCGTACTTCAAATCCTGTTTCTGTACATGAAGTAACACCAGAAGGAACTTGCAACTTAAAAAAGTTGAAAAACAATGATACAGACGTTCCATTTGCAGCTCGAATGGATGACAAGCAATTCGAGAAAATAGGAGTATGGGTAGGCCATTCTGGACTAAAAATTCTTCCTTGTGGAGAATCATGAGTTCTGTTACAGCCTACACAACGACAAAAAACACACTACTAGTAATTCATTCAAATTTGTCATTGACAAAAATAAAATAACTCCGCACTCTAATCTACTTGATGCAATTTCGCACGACCTGCAGCTTTATATCCGACTTTGAATCCTTTCCTTGTGGTACTACTGTCTGTATGGAAGACAATTTCTGCAGATCTTCCAATGGTGAAGAAATCGGGAGGAGTATCACTACCACAGTAGTTTACATCCTGCAATATTGATGCCTGCAAGTATTTTACAGAAATTATGTATTATTACTATACTGATACTATAAAATATACAATAATTTAAGTAAATATATAATTTTTTGAATTGACCATGCTAAAGTCCAAACGTTGAAACCTCCAATCCCTGGGTCCACTGCCAGTAAATAAAATAGGTCCAGTGATCCCTTCAGGTGTAGTGTACTGTTAGAGGTCTCAGTTTTATTTTATACCAACTCGAGTTAGTCATTGATTCTTATTGTTTGGAACTTACTGAAGATGTTACATCCCGAATTTCGAGTCTATCTTTACTACAATCAGCAGCAGATTCAATATCCATATCGAGGAATGAAATGTCCACTTCATCATAAAATCTAGCCCCGTCTATTCTCCAGCGACATCGAACGTTGTTATCATAATTTCTTGGATATCCAGGGGATTGAATGTATTGAACTTCGTTGGTTGCATTGAAAACAAGCTGCCCACATGGTGCTAGAAGAGGGTGAAATCATTAAATCAAACAATTCTAACATTTTCATTACATGTAACTGCTGATATTATTCAATAATAACAAAAGGCAATTATAATTACATGGTCGACTTCTTAAAGAAATTGTAAACCCAGCAAAACTTATTGATGCATCAGTCTTAAAACGTATCCATATAAAGTTTTGGGACGATATCACGGGTGACGGAATTACTGATCCACATATCTTTGACAGCAGGAGACCGTATGGACCTGGCCCATCTCGAATCTACTCACAAGTTAGATGGTCAACATTTACAGGTCAGTTAGATTATAAATTCAGCTCATTGATTATTCCGATTACTACGAACCTCCAAATAATCATATGGACATGATCCGGGAGTCAGAGTGATAGATGTATTCTTGTTGGGACCCCCAGATCCTTCTATATTGAATGCACTAAATGTAATTTCTATTGAATTGAATTCTGGAGCTATAATTAACCATTGGCACTCCAAATCATCGTCATATCTTCCATTAGAATCTAAATCAATACTTCGCAACGTTAGAGGGTCAGCAGTAACATTTTTCGTGCCCCCACAGCCTTGGCTTTCTCCTGAAAATTAAAATCAGTTGCATTTTCAAAACAAAACATCAGCCAACAATAAATGAAACACAATCTCACATACCAGCAGTAAAATCAATAGCTCCTTCAAAGCCTCCATGTTGTATCACAAAATCAGTCTGAAATAATACGGTCAAACTATTGGATTTTGAGTATATTGTTGGAAAATCATCCGTAAGATTCCCACAATATGTTCCGATAAGTTTTGGATTATCTATAAGCGGTCCATCGTACAAACGCACAGAGTCATACCCACAGAAAGTATGAAACTCCATTTCCAGGAATTTGAATCTGTAAAAGTTAAAATAGAGTAATTGTAACAAAAGAAAAGTAACTTTGGATTGGACTTCAAATAGCAGCCTTACTTAAAGCGAATGACTCTATCATTAGGACTTGTAACAACCCAAGTACAGTTCATGTTAGCTGCTGACGTGAAGGGATGCCCTGGTGAGCGTATGGTACGCGGCGAGGTTATCTGTCCACCACATTCTACAAGATGTAATATAGTATGTTTAGTTGACGTCAGATATCGAATTATTGAAAAAGGCAAACATTAAGAATCGCCTACCAGATCGGCTAAACTGGACTCTAAAACCATAATTTTCATACATTGGTTGATACGAATAGGAAAGGGTTACTGAGCCTCTTGCGACGAAAGGTGGTGGAAGCTGTGATCCACAGTACATGCCTCCCATTAGTTGAACATTAGTGGCATTCCCTTGCCACATGCTTACATTTACACGAGGACAGTAAACATTCAGTTCATTGTTACTAACGGCATAATTAATAGGAACTGCAAAAAATCAATTGGTGTATTACAAACGAGAACCTGCTGCTGGATGTTTCTTATTACATACTTTTGTTTCACTTTACCTTGAATTTCAAATGGGTCAAGAAATTGCAGCATAACATAGTCATTAGGATCCCCCTCGATGACATAATCACATTTTTGAACTCTGTAGATGTACTCCCATCCTACCCAACTCCAAAACCTTCCTGGATTTACATGATTACTGTGATTAAAAGCATCGAAATGCGCCGAACGAATCAAACCAGCAGGCTCTTTGAATACTCCCCCACATGGAGAATACCAAAACAGACGGAAGCCGTCGCCATTATTATTAGCGTTCGTCCTAAACAATATTTTCACAGAGGTACTTGTTGTGTTGATAGAAGTTGGTAGTTGACGCCCACAGAATCGACCAAGCGATACCCAATCGAAAGAAGCTTTTTTAAATACCTATTTAAGTAAAACTATATTAGAAACACAAGAGTAGAAAATATATAAAAATTATGAAGTGACTGTATTATTACCTCAACGAAGTCATTTGTACAGTTGTTTGACATTTCAATATCAAAACGATCAAAAAATACGACGTTTACTGTATAGCCGGGAATGGATTCAATTATCCATTCACACTCTGAATTGTCTGGATACCGTCGACTACTCGTCTCTGCCTGAGGAGAAGCGAGCTGTCCATATTTTCTATGCACCACTCCGCCACATCCTATTTGTAAATTACATCAACCATGATTATAGAAATTCTGCTTAGTTTTTTTCAATCACGATTAGCTATTAGCACGACGTCGGAACTTCCACCAATAATTAATTATAGCACTCCAATTACATCAGACTTTGTGTCTGACTGAAGTCAAACGACTGACCTCTTGAGATTGTCTCTAATCCAACATTAAATCCACGTCTGCTACCATCAGCGGTGCCGTCTGAGTGAAATTCTAGCCAAAGATCATTTGACATTGAGATCATTTCGCCGGGCAATGAAGTACCACAAAACTTTCCAAGGGTTGGGGACGAAGGATACTTTCCATTTCTAACTATAACGTAATCTCTATCACACCCTTCAGTTCCTTCATGTTCATCCAAGTCAAGATCATAAAACTTTATCTTAATCTGAGTTCCTCGTGGAAAGTCCACCATCCAAATACATTCTGTATTGACCGAGTAAGCCGAAGGATAGTTAATGCTGGAAATATTTGCCTCGGGTCCTGAAACCATTCCGCCACATGGAACATTACGGTATGAAAGACGAAACGATGAATTCATATCTTGGGCCTGCAAATTAAAATTAAAGCAAATGACCATGAAAATTCTTTGTACTACAAGTAGTAAAATTTATAGTGCATTGAAATTGATATATCCACTTACAACATATTCCACTTGAAGAGAAGTTCCAGGCAGATACAGCTTTTCATTGTTCAATGTGCCACATAACTTTCTCCATTTGTAACGAAGATAAGAGTTGGCTGAAAAAACTCGATCAAACAAACCAAATTAATCCTACAGGTCAACTGATTTTAATTGAACACCATTATTTACCAATACTTCATAAAATAATTTACCTGGTGAAACTTTCAAAAAGCCAAAAGCGCACAGAGGATCTCTCACACCCCAACTCGGAACTAGTAAATTATGTACAGTAACTATCGTTGTACCATTCCCATGAGACTGCCCGGGTGCAGTTTTCCAATCACATAAGAAATTAGTTGTTGTGTTTGGAGTGTTTGTAGTCTCATTAGGAGATGTTACATTGCCTTCGCCCAGTTCCAAAACACCTCCACAAATTGCAGCCAAATCTGTTGTATAGTTTAACTTAAAACCTCGGTGAGCAATTGAACCATCCGTTCGGAAGTATATAGTAGCTTCGTTGGATGATGTCTCAACCGGACTTGGCATGTTACTACCACACAAGCTTTGATTGTACAACGGACGACCTATCGCTCTCAAAACTCCTTGGTAAATCTAAAGAAAAATTTCAAGAAAATAACATAAATTAGAGAAAAACTAAGTTGTTAATAACAGCTACTAGTGTGTCCGGTCAACTATCAATGGCAAGAAATTGACAAAAGTTATTGGCAAACCGTTCATTATATCAACGCCAGTCTCATACTGTAACTGTAACGCAATTTTTAACTTAAAGCATAATCCTCATGAGACTATATTTTTAACAAACCCAAAGTTGATCAACGCAGTTATGTCTTTGACCATAGTGTATCTGCTCTTCGATATCGAAATCCATAAATTCGAACCGAATTCTTCTACCGGCTGGAGCATATATTCGCCAAACGCAATAAACGTAGTTTGGATAAGCCTGCGGATATCCTGGTGACTGTATAATACCAGTTGGTGTTCGAAGATTTCCTCCACACTCTTCACAATTTAATTGAAAGTTTCCAGTTATTTTTTTATACTACCCCGGGATGTATTGAAAAAATAGAACTTGAATGAATATACTAGGATACTTACGTTGTGACCGTGATCGGTATCGTAGTTTAAAACCCAAACCCGCAGCTGTTTCCTTTTGATTGTCAGTTGTAAATCTTATTTGAATTTCATTTGACCCAGATAGTAGAGAGTTTGGAAGTACTGCATCACTGTTTCCACAAAACGTCCAGTTTCTTGGAGTAATTACATCTAAAACCATTGAAATGCATATGCACTACTTTAATATAACATAATATAACAAAAATATTCAAAAGAAGCAATCTGATTCCAATCAAACAAAATATTGTATCAAACTTACCTGCTGAACTTTCAGTTATATAAATTTTGTCTTTGGTGCAATTCGTATCACTGGAGCCAAGATTAAAATTTTGAAACTGTAAAACTAAATATATTCCTCTTTGTGCTTTAATGGTCCACAGGCAGTCCATGTTCACATCATAGGCTGCTGGAAAGCCAGGAGAACTAATTGTTCCAGTCCATCCAACATGGATGCCTCCGCATGTGGCTAAAATTAAATAAAATCAATAAAGTTGAAACTGATAAGCTGCTTGAGGAAGCATTTTTGAGTACAAGCCTACATCAATCTACGCACCAATTTTAACTTCTGCTTTAAATCCATTTCTTGGCTCAGAGACGTCAGTATAATACTTTAAATAAAGAACATTTCCAGTTGATGTTAAAGTCCCAGGCATATCTCTGCAAAATATTCCAAGCTCGGAAGCAATTGCCGTGCCTCCATCTCTCACTTCAACGCCAGCCCTTTGACATCTGTGGGATCCACAAAAACTTTTGAACTATACCTTTGGGCGATTGATGGAGTGAAAATGTTGAATAGAGAACGAACCCTGGGGACACCGTTAGCTGAAACGACATCATGAAGGTAACTTGTACTGCTTCACCTTGAGGAACTGTGAACACCCACTCACATTCCGTGTAAGGCGGCGGTATTTGTGGAAAGTTGGGTGAGCTAATTATTGTAGACGGTGTGTCATCAGAAAGCAAGATAGTTCCTCCGCATCCTAATGAAACTTCTTCATAAGTTAACGCAAAACCCTAATAAAAACAAATACCCAGCAATTTAAAAATAAATCAATACACAGACCAGTATTTCTTTTACTGCATTGACTACCTTTACTACACTAATCTAATTAATCACTACTACTTTTAACCAAAACTCACCTTTCCCCCATGTGTCCACGAAGTAAAGTGAACAAACAAATGATTTCCGCTGGTCTCCAATGTCGGTGGTACAGTGGATCCACAGTATCTTCCGCTACCAAGGAAGGGAGACTCATTGTTTGCACCATTTCGCAGCTACAATGTTGAAAATGTGTAATAAATAGGATACATATTATAAATAAATATGTCTCCAAATCAAAGTTGTAAAAATAACATGAATTTAAAAAAACATTACTATCAACTGATCCGTCACACATTCGCCTCCGGCGCTGTATATTTCAAAAATGGAGTTAAATGTAACACGAATTGTTCTGCCTGGCCGAACTACTACGTACCACACGCACTTAGTATTTACATAATTATTAGGGTAATTCGGGCTGGTAATTGTGCCGCGAGACTCCCGAACATAACCTCCACATTCTAAAGTTTTGATATATTAACAAATAGTATTCATTAATCACAATTTTCAGACAGGATGCTGATACACAGGAACACTAGGTGTACATACCGGTCGTTAAAGTAAAGTTGAATCCAATATTCCATACAGATCGATCGGTTTTAAAAACGACCCTTAAAAAGCGTCCGGATGATAAGTAACTTATATTCATATTCTCAATGTGACATATAGTTTTGTTCAGTTCGTAGTTTGGAAGTCCACGGATTCCTGCAAATATATGTTTTCATTCGACTGTGGAATTGTATGATAATAATTAGTTTGAACAATGCCTTTAACTTTGAAACCTTACCATCGTATAGTTCAACTTTATCATACATGCAGGAAGAAGAACTTTCAAGGCCGAATGTTTCAGGTTTGATCCGAATTCTTGAATGATGTGGGGCATCAAAATTCCACTCGCAATTTAGACTGGGTGGATATGATAACGGAAATCCTGGGCTAGTTAACGAAGTTGCATTGTTATGGACAAGTGAGAAATTACCTCCGCATCCTGATAAAATGTTAATCATACAAAAAATAATTATTGACCATAATAATCACGACACGATAATGTGTACATTTCAGTCAAGCTTACCAGTAACGTTAGCCTGAAATGATCCTATACCACTAGATCCTTGTACTTGCTGCCACCGAAGATAAAACGAATTAAACCAACCAACTTTTACGAACTCGATATATGCCATATTTCCACTCGTAATTACAGGATCAGGTACGTTACGGGAACATGCAGTTAATAGTGCAGGCGCATTTTCATCATATCCGTCATAAATCTGTCACACAATGTTTATATATAACAACAGCATAAAAAGCTTTAAAAAATTCAATTTAACACTTCAAAACATCTTACTGTAATTTTATCACTGTAAGAACATTCGTCTGGGTCGTATGAGTCAAAATTAAAAGTTATAAATCTTATTTGGACAGAGTACGTTTCATTAACTGTAACTCGCCACGTAAATTTTCCAGTGTTACTGTAAGTGTTTGGATACATTGGCGAAGCTATAGCTCCTGAAGAACCATTCAATTCCACTCCATGGACTGCAATTCAAGCTTAAATTAGAATCATCATAATTCATAAATATTATTGTATCCCATTTTACATATAGAAAGGTATGGTACCCAATGTAAAATCAGCCCAAAATCCAGCAGCTTGACCTTCCGAATCTGTTCTGAAAAGTATCCAGATTTGATTCGCTGCAGTTATATTATTGGGAATTTCGTTGCCGCAAAAATGTCCTAAAAGCCGGCCATGTGCACCTTCTTCATGAATTTCAACGAAATCGTTGTTACAAAAATCACTAGAAGCAACTTCAAAACGCCTGAAACCAAGTTGGACTTGGTTTCCGGGAGCTGCTTTGATTACCCAAATGCACTCCACGTTATTAGGATAACCGTTAGGATAACTGGGACTCGTGATAGATCCATTAGCTGCGGTAAGCACTCCGCCGCAAGCTATAGTAGTGGTACACAAAAGTACATGGTAATATTGGTAATACACGGTCACAGTTATGATTGTAATGTAATTTAACGAATAGAACGGAACTTGCATACCTGACGATGACAAATCATATACAGCTCGAAAACCATGGCCATAATAATGCGTACCAACCACCCTCAAAATTAGTCCATTTCCACGACTAGTTAAAGATGGTGGGATTGGTCCATTACAAGCTTTATATATTGAAGGGGCTTCATTGTCTTCTCCATCCAGAACTTCAACGTAATTTTCTGCACAAGAGTCACTTGACATTGATAAATCCATGTAGGTAAAAGTCAGCGTAACTCTGTCATCTGGTTCAGAGCCCACAATTATCCAACTACAATTAACATGCCCTGACATTATTCCGGGAAAGCTAGGAGTTGTAATGACACCAGATTGTTTTCCAGTTAAACGTGCTCCACATCCCTATAAAGTAGGCATTGTTTGGGCTTAGTTTTCATTTAAAGTTTTAACTTAGAGATGTGCCACCAACGTTCAATACTACCAATCATACTTACAAGGGAATAACGTGCTTTGAACCCCTTTCCTGCAGCAGAACCGTCCGTTTTCAAACGAACAAGCATTTGGTAACTGGTTGATTGAATTTCTACTGGGTCAGGTAACTGATTTCCACAATGCATGAGTAACAGTGGATCTGACTCAGAATTTCCATCATATACCTTGATAACAAAAGTCCATAAATCATTAAATTCGTAAGATTACTATTTATATGTAAAAAGTTACAACATTTGTGAGCTTACAGCAATATGATCGTAAGTGCAATTAATATGACGCTCTATGTCAAACGCTTCAAATTCTAACTTCACAACATGATTTTGGTCCATAGTTATCAACCACGAACAGTCATCATTGTGATCATAATTTGCAGGATAATTCGGGGAATATATATACCCCGAACTTGCTCGAAACGTTCCACCACAGCCACCAGCAACTTGCCGAACACTACCATAAAATCCTCTTGCAGCAACGCTGTAGTCACTGTAAAACTTTATGTACATATTATTCCCATGTGAAACAACTTGCGTTGGGCTGCTGGTTGATTGAATCGTTTCACACAACTTGTTGAGAAGCGGGGAGGACTCATCAGGACCACCATACACCTGCAAGACATTCACATATTGAATGGAAACATTTAGAGCAACGCTTGAAGTTGTAGTTTTAATAAATAGCTCACCTCAACTCCATCCCAATGACAATCATGACCCCGTTCTATGTCCATGTCATATATGGATAATTGAACCTTTGTTCCCAATTCCGTTGTAACCTTCCAGATGCATTCCACACCGTGAGCATATCGCTTTGGATAATCAGGGCTCTTCACGATTCCAAACTCCCCGATAATTCGTCCACCACATCCTTGATAAAGAAGCCGACATACATCATATTTAGTCATAAAGTTACGCAGATTCTTTCTGACAGGTGGCATTCTTTACAATTAACATTACTAACCATATTGTTTCCACTCTAATCTAAATCCATTGCTCGCGTGACTAAAATCCGAAACAAATGTAACAGCCACATTATCTGCTGTGGAGGATACCAGCCTTGGACGATTCGTACCACAGTATGTCCCCAGAACGGTTTTGTTATCAGTGTAATAAGTTTTCCATTCACTGATCTACAGCACAATTAAATTAACTGACCATTAAAACAAATGAAGAATGTAAACAACTAAACTAAAACATACAAAGGTTTGGACCATAGGGTTAAATATTTTGATTATTGCCCTAGGTAAATACAAACAAACGTTTAATCTATTTAAATCCTATGAGATAAATATTTATTTATGGTGTAAGCAATACTTGAACAAAGTCATAGCTGCAGTTTCCTCTAAATGGAGCTTCAATGTCAAAGTGAGAAAACGAAACATTGAGTTTGTTCCCTCTAGAGGCTTGAATTGTCCAAGTACAATTTCTGTTATGTGGGTAGGGGTTAGGATAGTTGGGGCTTTCAATAACTCCTTGAAACCCTTTCAACACGCGATTGCAAACTACATATAACAGCATGAATAGCATTATTAAGATTATTGAGAATAGATTAAATTGCAAATATTCAAAAATAAAAAAGTAATAGTCGTACTAGATCGATAGTTTAACTGAAATCCTCTGCCACTGGAGCCGTAATAGCTGATAAATTTAACTGTTACAAAACTGTCAGTTGATAGAAATGAGATGACATGGTCCTCTGAACAAAATTTTCCTAGCGAAGGAGAGTTTCGATCCTTGCCATCCAAAACCTGCATGAAATACTGTTTTCAGAACAAATTCTTCTAAGTCACTTTTAGTAATAGTTTAGATGCTGCAAAAAGTCAAACCTCTACGTGTTCTCCCCAGCATTGCCCAGAACTAGATTGTTGTATGTCAATATCCACGAAACTAAGTTGTACAAGGCTCCCTTGGTTTACTTGAATTTTCCACAAGCACTCTAACCCCACGTCGTAGGTTGAAGGGTAATTAGGAGACGATATTGAGCCAGACGGACTTGTTAACATTCCACCACACCCTTGAAATCGTTAAAATTAAAACGTTTAACTTATTTGCACTAAAAGAATAAGGTTCCAAATTTTAATTTGATCAGGTCTATTACTAGAAATTCTATACCTGTAGAGGTCGCATCCCAAATTATATGAAAGCCCGTTCGAACGTGAGAGGAATCACTTTTAAACTTTAAATACAAAGAGTTTGAAAACGATGGAATTCGTAGAGGGGGTGGTCGGTTCCCACAAAATTTCCCAATTAGTGGAGATGTAGAAAACCGTCCGTTTCTGTCAAAAGGTAGTAAACGAGGCATTAAGTAAAAGTTTATTCACACTTATAAAACTTTTTGTTATAACGAATGAGCAAACCGTATTTCTAAGAAGTCATATCTGCAACCAGAAGTTGATGCATCCTCCAAATCAAAATCAGTAACGTTTAGTTCAATTTGGCGTCCTCTGGGCGCAGTTATTACCCATACGCAAGTTTTACTGTTTGGATAAGTATTAGGATATCGGGGTGACTTTACAACTCCATATTCGGTAAAGTAATTTCCTCCACACACTGTATCATTTATAAGTTTACTATAGATTCTCACTAACGTTTACTGCAATTAATGCATGTATATATTATACGTTCTAATGTATTGAACTTGCCTGTTGTTGCATTTAATATCTTGTAGCTCGCCATGAATCCATCATATGCCATGCTATGATCCGAACTAAAAAAGACTGTTAAAGTTGTATCTGATGAGGTTATAATTGGTGGATGGTCCTGCCCGCAGAATCTATGTAATTTAACATTATGAAATCATATACCATACCAGGCCGAACACTTTATTGTTTATTTTAAAACTCACTTACCTTCCAACCAGACTGCCGTTCGGAAAATGAGTTGAATTATCATAAATTTCGACCGCGTCGTATCTGCAAGTAGTACTGGACTCCAAGTTAAATGTGTCCCAAGTTAATCGTACAACCTGACCAGATACACCTCGAATGACCCACATGCAACGTACGCCATGTGGATACACTTCTGGATGACCTGGAGAGGTGATTGTGCCGTTGGAATTCCGTAAAATTCCTCCACATCCTTGTTGAAGCACACAAATTTGTTAGCATTTCACACAAGAAAGAATGTGTGAATAGAGGAGGAAGCGAAGAAATAATCACATAATAAAATTACCTGTATCAAATGAAGAATAATTGGCTAAAAAGCCCCTGTTTTGAACTGACCCATCAGTTTTAAATCTCAACCAAAGGTAGTTGTACGACGACGTTAATATTTCAGGGGAAGATTGAGGAGGACCGCAATAATGTCCAATTAGTGATGAATTTTGAGTGTCACCGTCTCTTATCTTTAAGATAAATATAAATAGTTCAAGTTAATAGCAGGAGCCTAATAGGCGATGTTTTTTTTGCTTATTTTCATCAATTAAATCTTTTCCCACAAAGGAAAAATTGAAAATCTTACTTCCAGATAATCAAAATAGCAACTAGTGTCTGATCCGGGTTCAATATCAAAATCCAAAAATTGTATGCTAATCCCTCTACCCGCAGGTTGGCTAATAACGTAAACACAGTCCCGATTCCTTGGATAATTGCTAGGGTAGTAAGGAGATCTCAGGATGCCATTGGAAGAAAAGTATTCGCCTCCACAGACTAAATTAGCAGGATATAAGGGTGCAACGAGTGAGATTGAGGGCTTCCAAATACTTTAGCACGACAGATTTAACATAATTTACAGTACCTGCTTCGTACTTGGCTGAAAACCCCCCGAGTGCAATAGATTCGTCGGACTTGAATTTTATGAACAATTGATTACTACGGGATTTGAAATCTGGAGGAATGGTTCGGCCACAAAATCGACCGACAAGGGGGCTGTCTTGTGATGGTCCGTCGTGAACCTAAAAGTAAGTAAGTAAATAACGTAATGTGCTTCAATTTATGTTTTTAGAAGCATAAGCATATAAGCAGCTCACTTTGTTAACTTACTTGCACATAGTCAAAGAAGCACCCTCTATAAAAACTCTGTTCTAATTCAAACGTCAAAAATGTTAAGCTGATTCTGTCGTCGCTGGACGGGAGTCTTATCAACCAATCACATTCCAGCCCATGAGCATAAGGTTGTGGATGATGAGGTGACGAGAAGACTCCTGTGGCTGAAGTGAGTAGTCCTCCACATCCAGGAATTCCTGGTATTTCATTGTACGTTATAAGAAAGCCCCGATCAGAACTTGAATCATCAGAATGAAATCGAATTGTCAAGTAGGGCCCTGACGAGATTACTGGCGCTGGAACAGTTGTGTTACATAATTTTTCTAAAACTGGTGCAGTTTCTTCTAAACCATCTCGTATTTCTAAATAATCGTATGAACAATTTGGATGATGTTCAAGTTGGAATGATGCAAATACTAATTGTATCTTCTTTCCCAAAGACACTTTGATTTGCCATGTACAATCCCTATCATGAGGATATTTTCCAGGGTACCCCGGTGAAGAAATGGATCCATGTGTTCGGTTTTCTATCCCTCCACATACTATTCATGATAAAGTTCAAGGAATTTGAAATCATTCAAGGCAAATCTAGAATGTTAGATGAGTCAATAAGATAATACTTATTACCTGGATCTGTGGAATTCCAAGATAACTCAAATCCTAAACCAAATACATTGTGATCAGACTTAAAGGTTAAATGAAGTGCGTTGTGGGTCGAAATAACGGTTCCTCCAAGTGGAAGTTGTTCCCCACAAAACTTTCCAATAAGAGGGGCGCTGTTATCGGAACCGTCACGAATCTTAAATGAAGAATATAGTAGATTATAATGTTAGGATATATACATATTACTACTGTTCAAGCAAAGCATCAAGTATTAATTCTCACATCAAGATAATCAAATGAACATGAAGAATCTCCTTCTAAATGAAAATTAGTAAACGTGATGTTGAAAACTTTTCCTGCAGTCGTGCGCATCAACCATTCACAATACGCGTTATGACTGTATGTGGACTGAGTTTGCGGATACTTCAATGTACCCTCCTCCCCAGCTAGGTATCCTCCACAGCCTATAACCATATAAAAGAGATGAAATGTCATTTCCCCATTCCACTTTTTTCATCATATTATCACATCAATATTTAACTAAACTAAATCTAGCAAAATCATTTTTTCATCACAACATTACTTTCAGCTTGACGCTCGCAAACATCTCCTGTGTAATCTGTAGGGCAGGCACAAGTAAATCCTGTTGCAGTAGCTTGACAAGTTCCTCCGTTCTGACATGGCTGACTTACACATGGGTTGGCTCTCGTAGCACAAGTAGCACCTTAAAAAGTTGAAAGGAATAATGTGCTTCAAACAGCTTGATATTTTGGCAGAGATTTCTCTTGCGATTCTCCGATTGATATATTTTTAAAGCATTCTTCCACTCCACTATACTAACAATTATTGTATACGAAACTGACCTAAAAAGCCTGGAATACAGGCACACGTAAATGTTGCACCGTAAGAATGGCAAACACCACCATTTTGACAGGGATTTGGATTACACGAGTTTCCTCCAGCGGGTATACTTGGACCCACAGATCCACCGGGAGTCTGATATGGAATGCAGCCATGAAGACCCATTCCTGTCCCAGTGTATCCAGCCGGACAGACACATTGGACGAAACTTTGGCTAATAGCTGTTAGAAAAGAAGTTTTAAAATTACTATTCGATAAGAAAACGCCAATAAACATTAGCAATCTAATTCAGTATATACCCGGATTTTCCACGCAACGGGCCAACGGGTGACATCCTCCATTATTAATGTGACACATTCCTACATATTGGCAGTAAACTCCATTACCCATATAACCTGGTGGACAGGGACCACAGGTTCGAGATCCCTATAACAGTTAAATAGCTGACTAAAATACATGTAGAATTGATTCAAGCAAAAAACTTGTTATAAGTTTATGTAATCATTCTATATTACCGGTGTGTTAGTACACTGCACCATAGGATTAACACTACATCCGCCATTGTTAATGTAGCACTCGTTAACATCCATGCATTGATGCCCGTTTCCAGAATATCCTGACATGTCGAACATGACATTTCAAAAACTTTTTTCGTAAAACATTTTAAATATGCTCTATTAAATATACCTGGAGGACACGGTCCACATGCAAAAGATCCTGGAGTATTTATACATGAAACTGGTGGATTCACTGAACACGTAGTTTGATATTGCGAACACTCATCTATGTCAATATTGCAAGCTGCAGACCTTCCATCCGTTTTCCAACCCTACAAAAACAAACAATTTACTTACTCAGATAAATCTCCTCGAATCGAAAACGAACGTGAATCTAGAAAACTTCATAATTATCTCTACCGGGTCACATAAACAAGTATAGGGATTAGGTCCAGAATGTCGATCAATGCAACGGCCGTGATCACATAACTCTGAGTCTGAGCCACTTGAACAGTCGCCAGATCTTTTTGTGCAAAGCGTTCCAACAAACCCGGTACGGCACTGGCAACTGAATGAATGATTTGATTTTGAGTTTTAAATTGGAATTAAGTCCGTACAATTAAAGTATCAATTATCTTTTTTGTAGAATTAATCACAATTACTTACTGCCATGATCCAGGTGTGTTACTGCAGGTGCCTCCGTTTTGACATCCGAACTCTGTTCCTTGGTTGTTAGCACACTCATTCACATCTTGATTACACTGATCCCCCTAGGTAATGAAACTTTTTTTAGTTTATCGAACAAATGAAATCTCAAATCTCTCGTATTTAAAAGCTTTCTATAAAATGATAACTTAATAATCATCATACCTCCCAGCCAGAAAGACACAAACAAAAGGCTCCATATATTGTTGGAATACACTTTCCACCTAGACAAACAAAATCCAATAACAATATAAAATATTTACATACAAGAAAGGTGCAACATAACATAATGAACCTTACCGTTGGCGCATGGATTATTATGGCACGGATTCTGTGTACCTGACCTTCCACCTAATCTGTTTTCAACTGTTTCAACCTGAGATAAGCATACGGCATAAGATGCAATTACAAGGATTAAGTCAATTTTCATGACTCCTTAATATCAAATAATAATTGCTCAACAAATAAAATAGTAATTTACCCGTGTTCTCAAACGATTTAATCTGGTATTCAAGCGAGGTCCGCCCTGAATAAAAAGTCAGTTAAAGTACATATTACAATATTGCCGCAAATCAAAATAGCCAGAAAACACGTAATAATGATCAACGCTTACACTGGTGTCCGAAGCATTGAATGACGCTACTCTTCTCTCAATCACTGTTATCCTCCCATCCAAAGATTCAATCTGGTTCAAACGCTGAATAGTCTTTAAACAATAAGTAAACATGAATAATTGTTACATTTTTTATACAAATTAAGTACGTCAAAACATACAACAGTAAATATTAAATGCGAACCTGTTCAATATTGGCCGTTTGTCCTGAAACTGATGGAACGGATGGATTCCCAAAAATGCTTTTAAAATCGTTCACTGCTTTCGAGCTATTCTGTACCTGTTGGGTGTGTTGAATCCGTGACACAATCATGCAAAAGGGAAACAAATTTACAAAACAGCAGACAGCGAAGAGTGACATTTGTATGACACTGAAGAGCACTTACCGAATCCACTAAGGTTTTCAGCTCAACATTATTCAGTACAATTTTCCCATTTCCATTAGATTTCAAAACCAGATTTCGATTCTCCGCAGGGATGACGTAGATGTGTCCGTTCTCAACATAAATCTGTGGTCTGAAAACGAACAGCCAGAGTCAATTTTGAATAGAAGTGTATGTTTTGGGATTTGGGATATTGGGTATTTGAGCAAGGATGTAAATATTTTTATTCGGATGATGAGGATGATCCTTATGATTTGCAAATGCTCACAAGTGTGAAGTGAACAAAGAAAATGCACAGGTACTTGCATAAAAACGAAAACGACTTTTTCATGCATGTTATGACCTGGATTGAAAGTTAATTAAATGTTTCTTTCAGAATTACAATGACTTACTGTCCTAGCTGATAATTTATGTCCACCGCTCCAACACTGCTGAATTGTTGGAAAAATACTGAAAATGTAGTAACAAACAAGGCACAAGAAAACCACATCGTGTGCATTTTAAAAAAATGAACTGGATGAAAGCAACTTTCTCTTAGGTGCTATGTACACGTCATTTTGAGGCGTTTAGTAACACGAAAGGGCAAAAACTGTTGAGAATCCAACAATTATTTAACGAAACACTTTATTTCCTGATAACTGTTTCCTTGCTTGGCTGGAGTAGCTTCAAACGAAATTTTCAGTTAGTTTTTCAATGTCTTCAGGTGACTGGGTTAATCAAACTGGATTAAAAAGATGACCTTGTGATTGAATATCAAAAAAAATCGTTTACATAATAAGCAACCGCCCCAAGATCCAGTTTATAATGGGCTAATGATCATCATGAGAGACTGACCACCACATACTGCTGAAAGCGACTAACTGGGAGTTTCCTAAAATGAGATTGGTACATACATATAGCGTCAATTTGTAATGCAAAGACTACAGCATCAGCGTCTAGCATTTTCTTTACAAACATAAATGTAACAAACCAAAAAACAACTGAATAATATGGGTGTATGCATACATGTACGAAGAAGTCGGCACTTTCATTGCCAATTTTGATTATGAACATGCGTAATGACACTTGGTCTTTTGAGTTTTTAAACATTTGTTAGAAAATGCATGTTTTTGAGTAAGGTACTTTGTTGGTAAGTAAAAACCAGATAAACAGAAGGGTTGGTGCTGCTGTATGCTGGACTTGTGAATGGAATAGAGGCGTTTTTATACCGTTCCAAAACACGTTGTGCTCATTCATAATAGCGTAATTCTCATCGTCAGAGATTCAGATAGAGTTATTCCGACTTGACTCCCATTCCAATACATTTGGGTTTTGCTAGAATTCGATCTAGTAAGCTGAAACACTCTACTCAAAGCAGTGATCTTAGAAATGAAAACGCCTCATGTAATATGATATTTTATGAACAAACAAAGTTTCAATTTACTGTTACATCTATATCATGCAAATGTTCTGATTCTGACTGATGCATCAATGGTTGTCTATTGTTCATACTGCGGCCTAAATAGCACAATGCATGTATGTTGGGAGAATAATGTACTGACAAAAAACGGGCTGCTGCTCTTGAGTTGGGTGCAGTGCATCCTATATTATCGATCTTTGTTTCAAGTTTCAGTTCAATACAAACTACCACCCACAAATCCACCCACATTGACAGTTGTAGTTGTATTGCGCAACCGCAGATAGACTAGACTAAATAGTTAACGTTAATGAGATTTTAATAAATTGGTACAGACAGTAAGTATCATTGACTTCCAAATCATTTATGTGTAAACATATTTGTCGAGTAATACGGATGTATTGCAGGATCATCAATGAAACTTCAATTTACGTCTATTGAGACAACGATTGTAAAAATATCGGATTTTTTATTTTTTGTTGTGTAGCTTTCTTGATAGTTTTTCAGTCTTTATACGAAATCGCTGTACAAAATTACTCTAAATATAGCGTATATGCTAGATAATAACTCAAATTAAGTGGAAATTCGGCAGTCGTTATCGGTGTGTTACAGTCATGACATATCACACAATAAGGGTAGTGGCATTAACTAATTAATGAACGTAATCTACGATAAATACATAATCTTGCTTTTAACGTAAGATTTCAATAATGAATTGTCAAACTAAATGAGTTGTCACAATATTTCACTTGTCTGTTGTAAATATTTTTTAAGAAAATTGTAATAGGCACCTTGGGGGTTTTTTGCCGACATGTACTGCGCTATAATGAATTAGAATAGCTATCTTTCATTCATTGACAAAGGCATAGCGCGTTACTCAACTAAAACACACAAAAATCCATAGATCAGATTCAGAATTAAAAAATTGACGAACTACAAACTTTCTTCTTCAATAAGAAAGTTTACATTTTCAATGGCTTGCATAAGCTCATCATCGTCGTCATCATCGAATCCAGAACAGTCCAGATTGAAATTAGATACGTTGCTATCAGTTAGAATGTCATTCGTGGTAATATTATGTGTATCCGAAAAGTGTCCCCGTGTCGTTGAAACGGTTGCGAATAGCTGTTGCTGTCGTGGCCACATATTAAGATGTACTTCACTGTTCTCTTGAATCTCATTTTGCTGTTCTTCGTATGCTGAGTTCATTTCATCAAGCACACTTTGATACTCCTTTAAAACTTTCGCCTTATTAAATTCTGCCATTTGCATGATGAGCAATCCATTTTCTTTCTTGTACACGGGAAACTCTTTTCCTGTAGGAGTCGTTTCTTCATCTTCATCATCCAACTTTTTCCCAGTAATTAAATATAGTAGACTATTTTTGGTTACAGTAAGAATAATTTGGTTTTTATACTTTGATACTCCACACTGAAAATTAAAAATTAAGAAAAAATGCCAAATCAGCAAGCATAGTACTTCAATACAATCCGTAAATTATCACATAACTGCTATTGGTACTATTTGTAGTTTGAGAAACTTACGTTCCGTAAAGCTATAGCCGTCCCAGGAATTATTTTGGTTGCAAACGCCTCCACAAAGCTGGAACTAATCGCAGCGACGATTGTTCCAGACGGATCCATTAATCTACAGCTAATATTTTTCGTATCCCCCTTTTTGGAAGTTAATATCTCCACCTCATCTATTACGACAACCACTAGAAAGGGTACGTTCACTGCCCCTGGAAAACGTCTCATCTTAGTGCGAACCCATCGAATGTTTAACAGATGCAATAAACTATTCTCGTCATTTAAATTTAAATCTAATTTCTGAAGCAGAGTCCGCCAGGGAGCTTTACTGATCATCAATTTCTTTCCTCCGCTTTGGGTATTACTGCCTACACTTTTTTCCTTCGTCGCCTCAGCCTTAGAAGATTCTTTAAGTATTTCGCAGACCTTATGACATAGCGGGTGACGGGTAGAATCAAGAAGTTTAATCTCTTCAACGTTTAACTTAGGAAGAAGACCTGCAGGTCCAGGAAAAGAACGTCTTTGGGGAATCGCGTCAGCCATTACCTCTTGACTCATGAAAAAGGATGATGTTTCTAAGTTGTATGCCCTCTTAGCAGGAGACTTCTTTGGCAAATGATTCAAATTACGGTTACTGGAATCGAAAGTGACTTCATTGCTCGTTTTTGATTTGGCATAATTAGATTCTTCAAACGGTGAGTTCATAATTTTCTCATCAATTTTTGTAAGAAGAGCGTCAAACTCGTCATCCATTTCTGAATCCTCAGTATTATCTGGGTTTTCTGCAAGACTTCCTAAATATAAATTAATAAACAATTTTCAATTTCATTTCACCCGAAATTATTGCAATGTGTGTATTGTCCTGAAGAAATAATCTATAAACTTACCATTTCGACGATTATCAGCTTCATTGTCCCTTGGTGTGCGCACGGACATTCCACGCTCTTTTACAGCTCCATTGATACAATTTTCCATCTCGTCCTTATCATTATCATCCTGATTATCATCATCATCAACTGGTTGATGGGGTTCTTCTTCAATGCCTTGATCGCTACTTGGTAGGCGAACTTCACTGTTACACGCCACCTCCAAGTACCCATTTTCTCCTCCATCAATGTCAAAGACCGCATCCTAAAACGAACAAAATCACACACAAGACTAGTAAATAATGTAGTAATAGAAGCTGACAAGGAGGATAAAAAGTCGAAAACGAAATGGTTTAATTTTAAGCAAACAGTACAGTTCATAATTTCAAAACTTGGCACATGAATACCTGGATTTCAAGGTCGAACTCGTCTTCTATATCCATTCCTTGTTTTTATCTTATCCCTGCACCTCAATACTGGAAATCTAGAAGCGTCACCCGCCCCTTTCCTTCGCTAGGTTAAGATGAAACGGTCCTCCGTTTTTCAGTCCATTAAATGAACTAAAAAATACAGCCAGTCCTCATTGGAAGGAGGTCGGGATATACCATGCCACTGACAACTAACTACTAACTACCGATATGATTGCATTCAGATATTTCAGAACATTTGAATGAACATTATTGAATACAGCAGGATGTGATAAAATTGCTTTTCCTTCAATATTTCGTTCTTGAAACGAACTGATACCGATATTGGATGATATCAGCTAGCTACATTATGTAATTCATTTACATAACAATCAAATATCCCATTTTGAACTAAGGTTTGGCTTAGATATTTTTATCATTCTAAGTTCATGAATTGAATGAACATCCTGCCTGACATGCTTGTGTATAAAAGCACTGTACTGATAACTGTCACATGGAAGAACAGCAAGTTTCATCGGAGATCGGAATGTATACATACACAGTAGCAAATGATTTCCGCACAGCTCATTTAGCCCCATATCTTGATATGTACGTTTCGTTGAGCTAAGATTTATGCAGAAAACAATCAAAATCAAACAAAAGGATTTTACAGGTCAGTAAATACCAAAGACCTCTCTGGTAAATACGATGAAAGATTTTTGATTGCAAGAAAAAAGTATTAGTATGCAAAATGCAAGGAGATAAATAATATATTTCTAACAATGATATGTTAATGAGGTAACCTTCTTCACCATTTCATCTTCTAATCTGTTTCGGTCTCATGAATGAACATACAGTATAGATGCAGATTGATTTCCCCATTCGTAGATATCTTCACGAAAGAAAGACGAGAAAAGCAACAGGAACTGTAATATGCTAAATGATCCATGCATGCGTAGAGAATCAGCAATTGACAATCTTTCTCTCATCTTATCCCATACATATAGTACTCACAACAGGCAGTAGTATCAATTCAATATTCAATCAGTTTTAATTCGTTACCTGCGTAGCCTTACTGCTCTGCAAGCTTTCGAGCATGGCATACGCGTCACTTCTTTTAATTATGAAATGAATGAGCTCTGCATGCACTTCGCTGTGGTTGTGACCTAAGCAGCCACTCATCTCGGCAAAGATATTAAATTGCTATAGATATCGGCTATTGTGTCAAACTTTAAGTTTAACTTTTCCCATTTTCACTTCAGTTAGATATCCGATACTTTCTTCCAAAGTAAATTCACTTTGCTTTCTTCTACATTTATCCACATGTGTTGACTGTAGGATGCATGTCAATGGATCTTACCATTCCAGAAAATCATTCAGAATTTACTAATTGATTTTGTCTTTCTTTCGAAGATAGGTTTGCATTTCTACATTTAGATTGCATTAACTTCAAGAACATGGACAACACTTTTACCATACCTCATGACGGTAGTTCCGGTGCAGATCTGAGCATAATTTTTGAAGGTGATGAAGAAGTCTCCCGAAACTTTTCTTCAGTTGATGAAAACCCTTGTGACTCGGAAATACACTCAACATCAGTTCGCGAAACTCAGGACTCTCGATTCCAAAGTTACGAAGCTCCCAATGATCATAATCAAGTCAGAATGTCTACCTCGGACGACCAATGCCAAACTCATCCAAATCCAACAAGAGCGAACTCATTTAGCGCAGGCACTGATCACGAAGACAGTTTTGCTAGAATGGAAGACATTGCAATGAACAATTGGGGGCGAAGTGATATCCGGTCCGGTCAAACGAGTGGGAGTGATGGTTCCGTTTCTATTCATGATTTGTACGAGAATGTTCAAGCATTCCATGCGGATAGTAACAGTGAAGTTGACGCCAGCTCTGATGAAGCGTTCATTGCTCAAGTGAAACTCAACTCTGAAGAAGGTTACGCTGGAGAAAACGTTTGCAATGCGCCTAGCAGCGTTTATAGTGAGTCCTTCTTGGGAAGAACTGACGTTTTTCGACCCATGTTATCCAATGAACAACGGAAAAGTTAGCTATACATTAAACACCCTTCCAACTTACTTAAGAAGGCTTGCTAAGCTAAGTAAAATTGCTTCATTTTTTCATGCTAGTGTTGGGTCTAGGAAGCATTCCAGTAAGTCCAGTGATATCAAGCACTCCATCCAGTAAA
>JAQGAP010000649.1:0-29721 GCA_034697805.1 Orchesella bifasciata
CATTCATCCAGGTATTTGTTTAATAAAACCTCCTTAAAAGATACAAATGCTCTTAAATAGAGGTTTTCCATGTAAGGGACACTCCATGTAAGAGACAATTTTAATTTCCCCTTGGGGTGCTCTTAAAAAGAGAGTTGACTGTATATCATCGTGATAGACGTTTTTCGAAATGTTAAGGATCTTCTTCCGATAAATTTATACCATCCAGAAAATGGCACTGCTTGCATGCAATGCATGTACATAATTATCGATTGACTGCAGTCTAGACATATTTCCAAACCGTATTCTTTCTAGAAGAAAATGAAAATTTGAAGATAGTCTGTATTCTCATTATATAATATATAGATATATTATCATTGCTTATGAATTTATATTTGATTAACAGGGTAGATTATTATGAAAGAATGTCTGAATCTGGAAGACATTTGTAAGATAAAAAGCCTAACATAGCCTATAATTTTCTTCGTCAAACCTCAGCAAAGGCCAGTTGAAACGTGTTTTTGGATGAACGAACATCTTAAACTATAATGACACAAGCCAGCTGGAAGCGCTCACTCCAAAAAGTTTATGCAATGCAAAAGTCACGAATATATTTGGAAACATAACGACAATTTTGTTAATGTTGCGATTTCAATATGTTTTTACGTGGTTGGATAAACAATCACTGACCGGAAACTATTTATTGGCTATTTATTGGAAGTTGTTGATTAGTATGACAAGTCAGTGCTTATTGGCACTTTTCCATTTGTTGGAGACATGATTCCATTCGAAGACAAACATGGAAGGTCATAACACAATGCATCTGGCAAAGAGTAAGCGGTGAGCGTCTCCAAATCTAAATCTTTCCACTCCAGTGAAATAACATTGAAAACAGAGTCAGATGCCCTTGGGCGAACCTGAACAAATGAAATCGTTAACCAAATGTAGCCTTCATTATGCTACAAAATTATTTTATTATGAAAAACCATTCAAGCTGCACTGAAATATGATGGGCGATCAGCCATTTCAAGTTTCTCATCGGGCATCATTTTATTTTTCTTTCAGAAGTGACGAGTTTGCTTTCCATTCAATCTCAAATCACTTACGTAGAAAGGAAAGTCCTGAGATTGGTATGGAAATGATTTATGCCTTTTGGCTATACCTATTTTTAAGAATTAACCCTGAGCTTATGAATTGTAATTGTTGTAACTAATTATGAAGTAGAAGGCAAGCACAAATTAGTTTTTCCAAAATTCATTTAAAACAGCTTAAGTTTGCTGATACAATGTTTAGCACCATTGCGAGACACAGAGAGACAAATGACCTTAATTAAAGAAGTAGGTAAAATGAGACGTTGATTCTATACACAAATTCATTTGTAAAACGAATTCGCTAAGTACTTGGAAATGAGGTAAGACTATATTCTATACAAAATCCGTTATGAATTAGAGCAAAAATAAGGTTTCTCACTAACAGTACAACATTTTCATTATGCAACACAACACAACGTCTAAAGTTTATTTGCAGCAGGTTTCCCGTTAGCGAAAGCCTGACATTCTAAACTTGTTGGTTGATGAAGCATTACCAAAATCTCGTGTTGTACTTAATTTTAACGAGTTGTAATTGAAGTATATATTCATGATACAAATTTAAACTTTGCTTCTGTCACATACAATTAACAACAAGGTTGGGAGACGTGACTAATTTTAATTCGAAAATGATACTTCAGAACAGATGGACGGAGTATTTTAATGAAAACTTTTATACAGTCTGAAAAGAAACTTGGGCAGCTTATGAAGAACCAGATCGAGATCAAACTTATGAAGAATTGATTTATTTTAGAAATGTCTCTGTCGCACGTGCTACTTATGATACTTTTGAGTTTACTTTGAGCTCAAAGTTTTGAATAATATTTTAGAACGATAGTATAATAAATATGAGTACGATATTTGATGTTAAATACTTCTCAAAAGTAGCGTGTTAATTGCGGCGAATTATATTTTGTTGCGTCAGTGAGCAACGCTACATGATGTTCATTTTGTTTGATGTCGAGAGTATGCTCATTATTAACTCAACCCTTTTGCTAAAATTGGGCAATGCATGACGAATTTCCTGATCCTGTTACCTATGGTGAAGTTTTCCAAAGATTCCGAATATTTTTGCAGCTCCAGTATATTCCAGCGTATTCCAAGACAGCAATGAAATCTGTATTTATAGAAAACACATAATACATGCATGCTGTCTCTGAATTTCTGACAGGTATCAGATGTCATTCATCCTTATCACCCAGAAAAAAAACTAACATGCTCAGAAAGGATGAGGAACGGTAACCTTGTGATATTGGACTTCATCATTCAACTTACTCCAAAATTGATATTTTTCGTCGGGAAGAAAACGCTGATATTTTCGACAGTTTTCAAGCGTTTCTAACAAAAGCAAGAAACGGAGGTAGGTGATCGTAATCAAAACTCCTCCGCTACATCCACCAACTATTTTTACTCACCTTCGAATTCCCCAATTTTACATTGCATACTTGGAAGATGCACACACTTTTGATCATGTTAGCAATTCACACGAAACATTAAATACATGCGCATGTAGAATTTCTAAGAAATTTTTTTTTTGCATCTCTGAAATCTGAAATTGAATTTCACGGAGTAGACTATTTACCTGCCTGTTTCCAATTTTGAATGTAAATCATTCTTCCCCGAAATCCGAAGCTCAAGGCTTCTAGATTCTCACCATATGAATTAAAACGCTACTAGCTCACACTCCCGAGTTGTCAGTTTGCTATCGCATCCACAACGAAGATGAAACTTGAGACGGCCGGAAATTTCATAAAAATTGCATGCATATTTTTGTACCACTACGGGAGCTGTCTGTCATTTCAGGAGTGAAATGCAAATCGTAAATCTCTGGTGGTCCAAAAAACGTCACAATGTTAAATTGCTAATGTACACTATATTATCAGGGATGGAAATTGTGTTGTGGGACTGCGACACTTAAATGCTATGTAGTATATCCCGTAAATCATGATTACAAAACATGCGTTTACCGATCCACGTTTCGTACATCTACATCATTATGCATTATGCAAAACAAAAAATGTTTAGGAACACACAGAAAATGAAATAAACTGCGCCCATTTTCCAACAAGAAAAAGTGTTACAATTTATCCAGAAGCATTTTTGTGAGGGAAATTATACGACATTTTTTGTTCCCAATTGTACCAGATTCCAGCAGTTGTCACATATTCCTGTTATTGCATTACTTTTTCAGCTGCATTCTCGTCTACCATTGTACTTACTATGCATTTTGTCCATTTGCATGCCTACTTGAAGCAGAAGTGGTTGTACAAAAATGGTATGAAATGCTAAATCCTTCAAGTGTTAAATAAATACAAGCGTTGTTGACCAAAGATCATCGGGCGTGTCCACCTGCACAATATTTGTTGCTTGCTAGTTATTTATCATGGAATGTGAGACGCAAATTAGTTACTTCAACTCACTTTCAGCAACTGATAGTTACAATTTTTTGCGCATGTGTAAAACTAGGTGTACGTAAGGTACAGCTCCTATTATAAAAGACACATTAGTGACAACGAAGTCAAAATCATGTAAAAAGTAGTTGTAGTACAAGAGGTAACAAACCTGCAAGAGGAGAGTCAGAAGCATGGGCGTACACATTGAATATCAATATGTCATGAAATGAATGGAAGCATCTAATACCTTAAATATTTAATCATTCTAAAATCCTAGACTTCCTTACATTATTCCATGCAGATAGGTAACTGACCACCGCGGCTTATTTCGTAGTATGGACCAACACAAGAAAAAATTGCTCCTCAAGTGCTTTCAAGCAGACTAGTCTGGCTGTGAATGAGACAATTCTTCGAAGACTCCAAACTCCCAGCAAATACTCAAATAAATATTTATGTGCTAATGCTCAAGAGCGAGTCTGGCTGGAATTTTGTTTCAATTCGCCTAAAATAATCCCTTTTCCTATCAGCGTTTCCTGCTTCTAGCTACAGACTGGGAGCAGTAGAAGTAGCAGCAGCGGTATCGTCCAAGCATGCATAAATCTTCGTTCTCCTAATAACGCATGCAAGCGTTCACCCCTTTGAATGGAGTCAAGTTGGGAGAGCAGGTAGGAAACACCTTTGAACTTGGTGAGTGCTCCTACAACTTTGTTATGAATCCCATTGAAGTTTACGGAAAGGAAGAGCTACAGCTCACGACCAGTTCTGAATATAGTCCAATTATTCAATGCACACAGAAATACCAAGCATGACTCAAAGCCAAATTCAATATCTGGGCCAGTAGGGTAGCTCAGGGAGGATTTTTAAATTGCAGCCAATATGCAAACGTACATTCATCATCTTTACACATAAACATTATATACAGAAGAAAAACTATGGCAAGGGTACGGAACACACATCATCATTGCATCAAAAGGAAGAAATGGTGTGGTACAAATGTAATAATAGGTAGTGGAAGCAGTAAATAGGCTTAAAGCAAATGAAAGAGAAACCGCATGAGTTATAAGAATGCTGCTTTATGCAGATAGGTAATATGACTCTCCTTTAAGTGTTTAGGAAGTAGGAACAGTTCTCTTACTGACGCTAATAAAGGACAGCTTTATTAATGTGCATAAGTGCAAAGATTTCTTGCATTCCATTTCAACAAGCACAACAGAGCCGCTGCCGTCATGTCACGTCAGTCTCTTACCAGACTGAAGGTATGCATCACACTGAGATAGTGTCTTTAAGAATAGGAAGGTAGGTAGGTATATCTACACCTTCTTGCAACAAGCCCAACCTCTGTTTGTGAATAAATCCGTTAGCAAGTCAGTAAAGTAGTGCACATTTTTTTTGTTAAGTAAGTGCTTCAATAGCCCTATCTTGCGCCCACTTCACTCACTCACTTTCCGCAACAAAGGCTTCCCCCATTCCGTTCTGCTCTTCAAATAACTCTGCATGATAATGATGAGGATGAAGGCTACTATCCCTTGTACCTACTAATATACTTAGGCTAGAGGTGTTGCACGCAAGGTAAGCAGAACACAAAGCTGAGGATAAGAACTTCAAGTACACATTTACTTTCATTACTTACACACAACTACATCCATACATTTATCACCGTCATCTTCATATCTATAAATACTTCTGACTTACTTTTTTTGCATTGCATACATTTACTAAGCATGCTATATAGCCGAGGCAGCAGTCGAGTCATGCTTCTCCAAATCTCGAACTTGTGCACACCACATAGATAGAGAAGACTCTGTGAGTGAATTGAATACATTTCAATCTCTTGAGTATTCAAGACTGAGATTGGATGCCCCTAACATTGCATTAGGTTAGAGCCGTCTCATTGTTGAATGTAAATTGGTTGGCTGTTTCTTACTCACGCTGTTAGGGCTCACGTATCTCCACCATCAGTATCTTAACAAGTACTCACAACACAACAAAAGCATGCCTTGTTCCCTTGTCTTGTGCCCGTATGCATAGTTAGTTACTTGTGCCATCCCAGAATTTTTACATCTTGAAAAAATCTCTCTTTCTAACAATGCAGACAGTGTTTCGTCGAAAAAGCTTCTGTTCAGCTTATAGTTATTACAGCTATGAAGGTGCTTTGGTGCTCGGTACTCAGCACACATCTTGAATAAGCCCATATTCTGTTTACAAGTCTCGCAATAACTTTTCCTTTTCTTCATCCTTGGGTTTTATTTTCGTATCGGAGAGATCAGGATCAGCTCACTACATTTTGGGAGATCTGTTGTGACAGACAAAAGTGGGAAATATGTGAGGAATCAAGACAAATATTATACACGCACCAGCATCACGCAAAGTGAATTAGTTAGTTTGGCATTTATGTCCTAAGTTATGATTGATTACTCTGTGCTGCTGCGAGAGGAAAATATTAAAGTTTGTGATTGTGGATGCGAACATGGGCCTGCTCCTCCTGCTCACCAATGAAAAATCCCCAGAACTGTGAAATGATACCGATTTATTGTGAAATTGATAGTGGAAGACTTGATAGGAGTATCGTCGGTACAACAAGGCTCTTCGTGTCAAGCTACTAAAGCCTTCCAGCAGCCCCATATTTTTTACGAATACAAAGCAACACTAGATTTAGTGTGAAGGAGGAAAATCATGCACCGTATGCTTGTGATTGGTGTGACTGTGATATTAGTTTTTGCTACAATAGCATCAGGTGAGTTCTCCCCACTTTCGGAAGTGGAAAGCTGTAAACCTAAATTAAATTAGGGAGCATGTCCTCCCTCTTTTTCTCGTGACATAGTTTTGTTTCGCAAAGTTTGAGAATTCGTGAAGTCAACTTTGTCTTCTCTCCTAATGAAATTTTAATTTGCGAACTTTCTTCACGCGGAGTAAGGGAGTGAAACTGACATTTGCACTTTTTTTTACCCATTGGTTCCTCTTTCTATTTTTCAACAGGGAAAATCTCTACCCGTTGTTATGTATGTCGCTCACGAGGAGACCTGGGAGATTGTAAAGATCCATTCACAAATAATGCCACATCGATCAAAGAGCTTCCTGGCAATCCTGTCTCCGTCACATCGTGTGCCTCCGGATGGTGCAGAAAACAAATGGAAGGGGTTCGAGGACCTGGAGATGGTAATAATGCAAATTTCAATATGATCAACAGTTTGAGGAGAATTGGGGCGAGACAAGTTGATAAAACGGGAATCACATTATTTGTCAATCCTAATTTCAGATCACGGGGCCGCCACCGAAAGAGCCTGTCTCCCTCTCTCTCCTCCAGACGGGGAGGAGCGTTGTGCGGAGGTGAACATTCGAAACAAAATCACACTATTGTGCGTCTGTCGAGGGGATTTATGCAACTCAGCTCAAAGTCTTCAGTCATATCATTATTTCGTCGCGTTTGGACTAGCCATGTCAATACTCACCTACACTGCTAATCTTGTCCCTGTTTAGCTTTTAAAATCAAAAACCTCCATTTTTGAATGTATAAATAGCCACACGCACTACTTGCCTTTTTTATATTTTTTTACAACCACCGACGAAATGATATGTTAGCTCTTTTAATAATAATGAGTGTAGATGGAGAATGTATAAAAAAAAATATCGTATTTTTGTAGCCACGCTTCCGGTTCCACTTGATAAATGAAACGAAAAATGATAATAAAAAATAGTTTAACGGATCTCAAGCATGAAGTTTTAAAATTGTGCAAAAATATTTTAAACGGGCATTTCATTGTGGACATAAGTTGTACAATATTTGCCCTCGTGTTGCTCTGTCAGATTTTATCGCGTGGACGTTTCACTTCGTAGCCAGTCTTCTTCACGGTGGCTGTTACTCTTTATTAGATTCCCAGCTTAGAGTAAGATCTCAATATCTAAAATGGCACGTTGCCACCACACTACATCCCTAGGAACAAAGGGTTGCTTTGTTGTAGGTTATGTCAGCTCAGCTTTTTATTTTGGCCGGGTCTCCTCTGTCTGCACCCAGCAAGGTGTCAATACTAGTTGACTTGACTGCTCTCGTGCTCACGCTGAAGCGCAAGACAAAGGCTAAAATATGTTCCGATGCAGATGATATATGAAAGAGTGAGTGGAGAAAGGCGATGAAAGTTATGCGGCTCCATCCATTCTTTGGTGGCTTTGGCTCACACATGTACATCCATATTTGTAAAGTGGTGCTTGTATATATCATGTCACAACAATGTAAGCCAATAAGCCAGTGCTGAAATTGATGAGGCGATGATGATGATGATGGAAGAAAGCATGTTGAGGCCGGAATTTTCTTCTCCACTTGCATATACACAGTGTTCGCAGTTAAACACTTCCTTTCCCTTCATTTTCCTTGTCAGTTTCGTCCACACTTTTAGTTCGCTTCTGCTGCTCCCCAGAATATATTCGTCGGGCTTGTCTTTTCCAAGCTCAGTCTGGGTTTGAAACTCAACGGTGGCAGTGGATCTAATAGCAGCATTGCTATAAAAAGTGAGTAGGCGTATTATCATCGTCTAACATACAGTTTACCGTTGAGTTGTCTCAAGTTTCACCAGAAACATCGACCACTAGATTTGTGTCGAATCTGTATTTCCAGTGTGAAGTATTGGGGTGTAAATGTTGTAAATATTTTAACTTTATCATCTTGTGAGGCAAACTAACAAAATCATCATTGTTTACAATAAGTGGAGAGGAATGTGGAAAGTAGTTTATAAAGTAGCATGCATATCTTTGTAGGATCCTGAAAGTCTACCATCTGGAAATTGAGGTATGTCTATAATTTTATCTTTGCATCAAATGCAGTCTCATTTGACACTGATCCATCCAAAAACAAGTTATTAAAAAAGTTGGCAGCTCTGCCTTCACCTTTGGTTTTGGCACAAACGTCCAAACATTACGTCTCACTTTGCCACCACTGCAAAAATCAGTGTTCAGCTGCAGTCCAAATGCTTGGTGTTTATTTTTTTCTTTCGGCAAGCTCCAACCTTTAACGTCTTCATTCATGCAGGCTAACAAATCGTTTCCATATAATATTTAGATTTTGGATCTGAATGCAATAGCAGAACATGTATTAGCTATTCAAGACATAAAACAGGTCTATTATTACTTTGATGTAAGATGACTTGATTTTTCTCATTATTGAAATGGTAATACAGGATTTGAGTGGTTTTTAACAATTTTATTTACAAAAGTTACCTAAGCTCTTGGTTGTTTGATGCCAATTCCACAAAAAAGTGCAAAAAAAAGTTTACAAAGTACTTTTTTGTGGCCCTGAAAAATGGTAATTGACGAACAATCTTAAACTTTGGTTGGAATCAATAATGTGAACTCAAGTGACTAATGCTTTGAATTAGGAATGAATGCAAGAATTATGAATAAACAAAATTAATCCTTTGATCAATTCTCCGTTGTTCAAAAGTTTAGAATCTTCTTAACAAGCACTTTGATTAACTTAATGCAAAAATTGCAGTCCTTTGATCAACCCACTGAAAATGCTGCATTTTACTATTTTTGGAAAAAATTGTGGGTAGCTGGTGCCATATAATTTTCCAAATTGAGCGCATTATTCATTGGCCAACTGAAATATTAAGTATCACATTCTTTTCTTGTGATTAAAGTAAGCACAAAATCGTGTTGCCTTTAATTAGTGAGCAGGCATTTCTTTACTCCAGGTTACTTATAAAGACTTCTGAGCAGCTCAAAGCTTTAGCATTCATCGATTTCGATTCGTGTCGTAAATATGTACGTTTATGCTTCTAGTAATTTTCTTCTCCCTGAATGTATTGTTACCTGACGTGTACATTTGACGTGTACATTGGGTATGACTGGAATATCACATAAAAAGTTATACCTATTTGGTTCCTTTTTAACATCTGAGAGTTCATGTCAAGGTACAATTAGAAATAGTGATGAAACGACAGTTTTTCAAGCATTTCACATTACTTTCAGTCCATTAATAAAACAGAAACATGATCTTTAAAAACCATTACTGTTACGCGACAGGGAAAAGGCACGTCTGAGCAACTTTTCTCCTCAAATAATTGGTTGATAAAGCAGTCGAGGGGAGAATGAGTGCCAAGATGGCTCCTTGTATAATAATATGAAGTATGTCACTGATGCCAGAACATGATTTTTCCCTTCTTGGAAGTTGCTCGTTGCGGAAATATCGATTTCAATCGGATTATCAAAAATTTAAAGATCGGAGGAAAAAGACATGTCAGGGAAGAAAATAACTTGCATTTATGGATGAGCTTCTTCGGCTTATGATAGCATTATGCATCATCAATCATACAATATGCCAAGTTGCAGTCTGGAGTTTGACAATCTGCATGTCGAGTAGGCTTCAACGGGATTCAAATATACTCAGGAGATGAAGCACCTTCGAAGAAAAACAAATTCGAAGCATCATTCCAATATTTGTCGACTCGTGTTTTCGCACAAATAAGCTACTTTTCAAGCTACTCAAGCATTTCATCCAAACGAAATCTTCGGCTATGGAAATGTCATGCATTTATAATACAAAGCTTTCAGTTCCAGTGTAGCAAATTTCATTTGAAAAACCTTCCCAGTCCGGTTGTTGAAATAATAGGAGAGGAGAATTTTCACTGAAACTCTGCAATGAACTTTTGTTTCAGTGGAAGTTTGTTTCATTAAGTTGCAACGGGAATTCATTTGGTTTAGAAGCTGCTTGCACTTGAGTTAATGTGATGTGCTCAACATTCATCCATCCAATGAAAATGTATTGGAGTTCCATTGAATCCAATAAAATACTGAAGCATGTTGAACTGACGAGTTTGTAATTTGGAAGTGGATAAAGGATACGGTAGACACTTACAACAAATGTGATTGCAACGATCCTCATATCAATACCATTGTAGGAGGACGAAATTGCAATGTGAGAATAGAAGTGGAAGAGTAACTTATCAATAGATGGGAATTGTTATGACTTGGCGATTTACATGCTAAAAAAATTGTCACTCGTTTCGTCCATTAAGGAAAGCGAGAGAGAAAAGACGGCCGCTCTAAACTAAATAAGCTCCCCCAATAACGGATGGAGCTAAAACGCCTGTTAGAAAATAAAATCAGACCTTTGCAAAGCAAAGCTCCATCCCCATCAAATTTTTAGAGCATCCCTTTCAATTTTATCTGCTAAATTTCAAAGATATAGCATATAATTTGATGCTTGTAAGAAGAAGCACACTCAAACTGTGTTTTTGACCTTATTCTTTGCGTTTTTAAGGAGCAAAAATTAGATTTTCCCTTTCCATTTTGTTTTCATCGTATTTACAATTTTTACTCGAGAATCCGTTGGCGTGGAACAAGGCAAGTGCGATGAAGTAAGCCAGCATGTGGCAACAACAACCTTTGGGCTTAGTTTTACAAGGCTGATGAAAGGAAAGTGTAAATTTTTAGGCTTCCATCAAACATGGTTTAGCCATGAAAAGGTAATGTCTGATGTGGTGGCATGTGCCACCCGTCAGGTTTTCATAATAATTACAATAAAAATTCTACACCTTGCTCAACGCAAATTGCCATCGCGACTTGGAAGTAGGGGGCGAAGATAAAGTTTCCAATCTGACTGTTCCCACCGAGTTCTGCTGATCACCAAAATAAAGTTTCATTGAGAAATCCCCACGCTAACACGACATGCATAATACAACACCAGCCATTCCATCATGGGGAGCAGTTGAACAAGGTGCTTAAATTATTTACAATGTTCCTGAAACTCATCGAGGGAGATAGGTGAGAACAGGAAGTGTAGCTGACACTAGGCTACTCCTGCCTAAGTTTGTAGGGAAGATGTAATCCCATAAAAAATGGGATCAAAGTAGGCAACTCACATATTAATCGAAGTTTTATATGTACGTACACTCGCGAGAAATTTCATGGCGCCACTAAAAGTTCAATCCCTGTCAGCTTTGGTCCATCTACCTTGATACTTTCATGAAGTAACTGTTAGCAAGGAAAGCTTCGCAAATATGATAGATAGCAGTTTCCTTAAGTATTCCTTCCCCGTTCTTTCTCACAAACTCTTGATTCATCCTGATTCCCTCTTGTCGCATCGCATCTTAATAAAAGGACTTTTTGTGTTACCTACCTTTTCATCATCGCTTTTTGCTGAGTAAGAAAAATAAGCTTGACTACTCACTAGCCACTGGATATGCTTCAAGTTACTGATAATGAACCCAATATCATAATGCTAGTCATGTTCTTGTGTGTCTGGCACTGCCCATCTTAATAACATCAAAAAAATTTATGTTGTGGGGGCACATCTTATAATATATCCGAAAAAATGTGTATTGATTCAGTTGTTAGGTAACCGCCACTGTCTCACTCCCTCGCCAAAATAAAAGCTAGACACAACTTTCCTTTTAGACCTGAAAAAAGTAGTAGTGACATCACAGGGCACTGTTGTTATTTTGAACTTTTGTTATTTGAAGATGGGAGATTCATTCCATTTTTTAATGGAATATCTAATACAGAGCGCAATGGGATCATTACTAAAAAATGAGGTTGACAATTTGTTAAGGAGTCGCAAGTCTGGAGAAAGTTTCGACAAAAGGCAAATAGTATGTGGGAGCGTAAACACAAGCGGTTGTTTGCATTCACTGAAACTTTGAGTTGTAAGTGGGATTTTTTCTCACATTTACGTAAATCTCTACATCTGTACAGAATTCGCTCAATAAACAAAAGCTCCAAAGCGTCCAATACATCTGCTATAGCTTTAGTGAGTTTGATTCGGTAACAATATTACGAACCGCGTTGTGTGAAATTCACAACTGATTATCTTAAATTTCATTTTATTGAATTTTGATATGATTTGATGAACATCATTGGCGATCATGTTTTGCGAAAGAAACTTTATCCCATCTGTTTGCCAAAGCCGATTCGTAGAAGTTTAAACCCAGGAAAAAGAGTTTGTCTGATTGGGATTTATTTGTATTAATATTTCATCAGTTCTTGCAAAGTTGGTGGGTTTATCGGGTTTACACACTGCTTTGAAGTCACGTTGTTCAAAAACGGGGGCTCTCAATTTCCTCACAACTGAGAAAATGTATGTAAATACGCCACAACTTGTGACATACACGGTTTGTTGCTCAATACGTGGCATTTGATATCATGGTTTAATAAATTATTAAATAGTGCATTACATCCCTATGGGGCAAATGAAGTGGTTGTTGTGGTAGGGAGGTTCGGCATCACTCGCGAGTTTTCATTGACTGTAGTTTCAAATGGCAAAGAAAATGATTAACTTTACCTCACCACTATCTACACACTAATTAAAAGTGGAAGTGGAAAATTAAAAGCAAACACGTGTGGAAATTCACTGCGTATAAAACTTCGTCAGGGTTAGGTCACTTTAGCCGACAAGCGGACAGTATTTACTAAGCCACATCTCTTGCATCGCATTCTGAATTCTCAGGCCTGGAATTATATTACCTTAGAGGAAAAATGGATTACGTATGTAATTGTATACCAACTGAAATATATGGTTGCGAACGAAAGATGGTATTCATTACACATTTGTAATTGTATCTTATCTAAATTCTACTATCTTACACGAAAAACTCATCGTCGGTGGGGATTAGTGCCAAAACATCGTGTTCTTTAAAAAAACTCAAACATTACAAGACATTATATCATATGAAGCCTTCTATTAATATTTTAATTTGAAGCTGATGACTTCTTTTTGCGTGTTTTCTGTCAATTTTTTAGCTTGGAATTTTTAATGCTTAGATTAAAGCTTACTCATCATCAGTTTCATCATCAAGTTACACAAATTCAATAAAGAGGAAGGTCGTTCCTCAACATTTTTCTCACCTGGTGATAGCAAACCAGCTTAGATACTTGATTCCTCGTATTTAAACTTCAAGGAGCACTTCACATTGTTTGAAGTTCTTTCCATAACGAATCAAACGTATTTACGTGAGAATTGATGATGAACACAAGAGTAGTAATTAAGTAGGCGTAGCATATGCTGCAAGCTTTCTCGATGACAGAACTGGTGTTATCCTAATATTTCTCGTCATGCTCAGCTTAAACTACCATAACTCGGTGACCAACAACGTTGCTTATCGTTGCCGGTGGAACTACATTTTGTGCAAACGTGTAGGTGGAAGTGGAAGCTTATCAATGAGAAGTGTAAAGCACTTTGTGGTTGAATACTTTTTGATGTAGAATACTTGTTTACTCCTTTGTTTAATTTGGTATTAGATACATGGATACACTCTTGACTCTTTGTTTGCTCACTACTTAACTTCTACTCCTGTTTTAATAAATTTCACTTGTTTGTATCATCTCGTTTGTACTTAATGCTTTTAGCTAATTTACAAATAGTACTCTTCATTCCATTAATTTTTAAGAGGATTAGTTACCATTGACATTTCTTGTAAGGAAATGCATTTAGTTTACATCATCTTAATTTTTAATTTTTAACTGCCTTTTCCATATTTTCAGAAGTTTCGAGTGTTGGCTGTCTTTTATCTTTAATTTTCTTATATTCATTGCTCCAAACAAACATGTCCATGCAATCCTAAAACACGGAGAGTAATTTGTAATTAACAGAGTGGGTCGTCCACATTGTTTATTTTTTGTGCATTAACCTTGATGTTTGTTATTACTATAAATCTAGTCTATAAATAAAACATTTAGGCAGTCGTTGGCTTTAGAGCTTAAGCAGATATTAACAGTTCAACTTTAAAAAATCATCGTATTACCATTCTTTCACAATGGTAATAAACTGCTGATTTCCCCATTTACTAACTTTGCCAGCACGCCCACCCCATCCAATTTTGACTTTCTATTTTCAAAGCTGACAGTTTTTGTACAACGCTGTAAAAGTATACAACAGTTTATTAGTTCCAGGAAGGTTATCCCAGAATTAATTTTTTACCACTTCGTTCAAAAAAAATTATTTCAATGTTTAGCATTATTTAAACTTTTAAATTAAAAGTTTCAAAGCGAATTTTCCATCGTTTTGTCATTTGAAAAGTGTGAACTAATTTTGAAGCTTATTGTGACACGAACTAGAGCTGAACGAAAGTAGCTCAGAAGAACATAGGCAAAAACTTTTTTCATGAGTTGGATAACTGGAAAAGGAGCACTTAGGCACATCGAGTCATGCATCATACAACGTATGTTAAGTACATTTCAAGGAGAAACAATTTTGACAAGATTTGAACTCGTTACCAAGTTAAATAATGTATGAAGAATGTTCGCAAGAGGTATGCAAACTATGGAATTCGGGAATTGAACGTGAAGTAATGCAGAAACAGCATTGCCTTTTCCTTTTCTTTTATTCTTAATAGTTCAGCTCAGGCTCCTGTCCTCCGAACCCAAAGTAAAGTTTCCCGATTGCCTTTCATGTTTGTGTGTTGTTCCCAAATATTTCCATTTTATGCTAAGTAGAGAAAGTAAGAGAATTTGTCAAAATGTGAGTCGGTACGTGGAAAAAAAGACGCTCCTTTTAACCACCCTTTTTCTCAAACACGTTACATTTCAAGTGCGTCGTTTTCCAAGATATTGGATGGAACATGGAGAATAGCACTAATCTATGTGTAAAGACAGGAAAATCCCCTATCGAAAATTATAGCACGTACGTATCAGTGAGCTACATAATTTTGCGAATATTTTTTAGCACATAATGAGACGCTTTCTTTGCAAAATTACTTTTGGTGAAGCTGTAAATTTTGTTTGCTGTCTGGGCCTGAGAGTGTCAGCAATTTTTTTTACAATTACCCTCCTGCTGCTCAACTTGACAGCTCTTTGATTCCACAGTTTGGGCGCTTTATGCTGTTGACAAATCTTTGCAAAAAGATTTGGATGATGAATGGGCCCCCTAGCAAAACCGCAACCTTTAGTGCATTTGTATTCAAACTGGTCTCAATTTTAAATTAGCTCCAGAACGTGCGTAATGTGCAGAATGTTTTAAAAGAAGTTTGAAGGAAAAAGACGCACTGTGTCAGGATCCCACGTTAATAGTCCCTTAATCCAATTTAATTGAGTACGTTTTGGTGTACTGAGAATCCAGCTTACTAGTTCAATGTGACTACATGTGGCGACAAACTTGATTTCCCATGATGACGTATTACTCACTCGGAAAATTGACACCAGCAACCAGAATTGATGCGAGATTTCAAGAGAAGCACAAGCATACGTGTTGTTTGCTAAGCCTACTTCCACCTTGCCAATCCTTTTTCAAGGTGTACTTTAGAGGTTAAAGCTATAGAGCCTTCGGATATAGTAAAAGTGAACTGGAAGAGGAAATAAAATCCAAACTAAATCCGGGATATTTTCCTAATAGCAACCAAAGTGGCAAAGCTCGACCCATGTGCAAAAGGATAATTGCGTGTGTGAAATTTCAGGGTTTCATCACCAACCAGATGCATGTGAAAGTTGTGTAAGAATACGATTTCGCACATCCTCCATGTATTTTCTACAAATGTATGAGCTCTACTTTATGATAACCTTTTTAAACTGAATCACATTAGTTTTTGTAGTGACTGTAGCATCCGTACTCCATTTAATAGGCATACAGTACAGCCATTAAATCAATCGGTAATAAAAAGCTTATAATCTGTGCCCACCAATCAGCACATTAGTACGAGAATTTCAAACTTGAAAATTTATGGGCGACTCTTCCGTAGTCCAAATCCAACCAAATAAGCTAATTTTGCGAATCGCAACGACCAAATTATGCAAACCAGAGGGTTGGATGTGTGTACCTGGTTGTTTAAAAATTTGTGTTTTTTGTGCACTCTCTCTCTAGCACTCGCCATTGTTGCAAGGTCAGCAGTAGATAGAAAGGCTTCGAATGGTAGAGACAATTACGGTGGGTGCACTGCTGTGCAAAACGTGTGTGAATAAATACGAACATCAAACAAACAAATAAATCTAGTTGTGAGCCACCACATACTTGTTTTATTAGTTTCCTATTTTTACGTGGCTACACCTCTTCCCTGTTTCCATTTTTATGTTAGTCTGTCTCCAAAACTTTCCGTCTGTGTTTCATTCCTATGAAGATTGATCATAGACTAAAGAGAGAAAAATGTTGGAACCCTCCTATCTTTTTCCTTTCTCTGAGGATCTCAAAAGGAAATCACGTTCCTGCAGTTTCAAAAAAGCGCAGGCATAAACATCAAAAAGACACCGGCACAACTAAGGAAAGTCGAAAAATATTTGTTTGTGGGTGGTATTGAAATGCCAAATGTTCTTTCGGCTCCTTAACTGGAGAAGACTAACAGGAGGAACGGAAAGTTCTGTGCATTTCTCGAGTAAATAAGGAAAAAAGTTTGGAAACGGAAACAATGGGACACCTCACAACTCAATATAATAACAGATAGCTTCAGACTATCTTCAATGCAGCTCGTTTATTTTTACAACAGTTTTTTTCTCCTTTTCCGTCGCCCCATTTCTATTTTTCGTGCCAAAAGTTTGCAACCATGTTTCCAACGCATCCCATTACGGAGTGCAAAAAAAAGAAGACATAAGGTGAAAATGTCGGCTTTTTGATATGGAGAGAGTACGTAATTCACCCCATATGTTGAAGTCAGCTTTTATTTTCATCAAAAACATAAACGACTTCTCCACTAACTTTCAACATTTTTTGTGGCCAATGTTTGTGAGTCGGGATTGTTTGTATTGCGGATAAACACATTTTGATGACACATGTTACATAATAGTTGAGCATGCATAATACATGTTTATGCACTCAGAGGCGCTACCCTTGAGCAGTGTCTGACGTACACGTTATCATTTGCAGCGGTTGAGGAATAACGTTTCGGTTCAACAAGAACATCTAATCCTTCGTTTTTTGCAGCAGATTTGCCTACATGCAAAATACCAAACTGAAGTTGATATTTACTACATACTAATATTATATATGACCACTGCACTGCAGGGCAGGGAAATTGTTGGTAAAAGCTTTCAAAAAAACCAGTTTCCATTTCAGGATATATAAAGGGATAACACACTGTTGAAGCCATGTTTTTCTCTCATCCCTTATGATTTGATGTCAAAAGCGAGCTAATCTGTTTCGGGAGTGGAGGTAGCTAATAATCCGTTTTTTGTTTGAGAAATCCAACGTCACTCCTGCTCACTCAGGTTTCCGGTGTCAGTTTACAGTGTGGATATTTTGCTGGTACTTGTTGTGCAATCTATTGCAAGAAAAAACATGATATGGGGAATACACTGTGGGGATTTCGGAGAATAAGTCATTGATCTATACTTATGTAACGGTCCTACCGAAACGGAGTGACGTTATGTAATACGTCGCTCAAGGACAAGACGACAGAGTGAGAGTTGACGGTTAAAATAGATATGTGATGCCAAGTGAATTTAACGTCTATGAGTTCAGGCAACATTATTGTGAAATAGATGGGATTTAAATTAATACATGTTACAGGAAAAGGAAATGGAGATTGAGTGCGTAGAACAGTTACAAAGAAACCGAAGTGGAAAAGTTCGATACAGGAAGGCACATATCTTTCCATTTATTAGTTTGTTGAAGAAAAGTTATAAAGATTCACCGACCATATACAGCTCCATATAAAAATTTATGGTGGCAGATTACCTGTCGTCCATTCCGCAGAATATTTTCAGCTGGCGCCTCTTTATGTCTGGTTTAGTCTATTGTCAGCGGAGTACAAAGTCTATTATACATAATTTTGTAGTAAGGATTAGTTCTGAAACCGGGAGCGTACTCAGAAAGTGCACAATGTACAAGAGTGTGAGGAGAACGCAATTGTGAAAGAGAGGAGAAAGCAGGAGAAAGAGGCTCGCTTTGGTCCACTCACAATAGCTGGGATTTAGCGAGTTTATAACATATAACACTGTGGGTGAAGGTCGTATAAATCTTTTGTGCAAGAGTGGGTAAATATGTATAGCTATGTGTACCTTTCTCCTCAGAGTCTCATATTCCCCAAAGTCTGAAACTATGTTCATACATAAGGATTACGACGAATTGGAATTACATGACAAATACAAAAAGCTTTGCAACTCTTTTATGATCAAAGTGATACTCTCACATTTTTTCCCGGTATCGCACTTCCCAACTAAATAGATAGTATCAAGGATTAGAATCGTTTCTAGCGAAAATTTTCGTATCTGGGAAAGCATCAAATGAGATGACAATACCGTTACTGGAGAAATGTTGGTGTAGAATTGTGCTCAGAACTAAAAACCAACTATTGTTCAATATATCAAACAATACGACTGTTTCAGTTGATATAACACCCTTATAAGCTTTTGGAAAATTTATGTAGTGCCTACACAATAGCCAGTTCGCGATAAAGGTGAGTACTTATTCAAGAATATTTTTGGAAGAGCCAATTATCATCTGCACTTCATTAGCAGTTTCGAATAATTCCCTTTGTTCTTTTAATTTCTAATGCATACATTGGCCTACGAGTGACTGGGAAACAAAAAGAATTTACAGAAAACACACAATTTTCTTGCTGTTGAATACTAGGAACAAACTTGTGATGAAAATGGGGGCGTAGAATAGACTGGATATGATATGTGGAGGCGAAGTTGGCTCACCTAATTAAGAACTTGTGTAAAATTGCACGATGACACTTTCTGATCGATGACTTTATGCATAAAAATGCTTGTTTGCAATTAGGAAGCAGCCAAATATATTATAGTTTTTCAAAAAACAGTGACATCCTATACTTTTGACGCTTTCACATGACTAGACTACAAAAACGGGATCACAAACTTCAACTAATAGTTGCATCGTCAACTCTGGGTTTGCTAGATGACTGTCACCTGCAGTGGACCAAACAATATACTACAACACAATGACATTGAGTACCTATTGTGTGCTTTCCGTAATTTCACACATCACGTTTCACGCGATGCTTTGCTCCACGTGATGGAAGTTAGGAGGAAGACTGAGCAAGGGAGACTGATAGGATCCAATTTGACGCAACAAAACTAGCTCGCGCATCCTGCAATATTATCACATTGATTGAAACATTACCTACATATTCACTGTAATCAACTTGTTTCGCATGTTTGTTTGAACGGACGGAGTCATGGAGAAAGCAGGATGATCATAATTCCTAAGCGTATCATATCATAAAAAAGTACGCATTACATCTTTTATTATCAAGTCAGCTTCCGTGAAATTGCCCTCCTCCTATTTCCATTTTACCACATGTTTATGATAGATATCTCCTTACTTTGTTATTCCTTCACGAAATCACGAGGCTATTCCTTTTAAATTACTACATTCCGGGGAAACTTCCAGATGATAAGATTCTTGAGCTTATTTTGTAATCATATACTCTTCCATACTTCCCTTGCGTTATGGCTCATCCGTTGATTTGTCGTAAATTCATCCTGCAACCTTCCTGGTGTATCAATATCTCATAATAAACATGCTGTCTAGAAAGCAGGCTATTCAACTTTCACAAAAATGCTGATACTTAATACTTGAGCTAGTTTAAGCGAGATTACGGGTAGTAAAGTCTTGTAGTAGATGAAGTCTGTTTCATTTCGTAGCGCATACTTGAGACATTTTGCCAGTCAAGGTTAATTAAAATCTTCTACGCTGTTTGATAAATTCTGAGCAAAACTGTTTTAGATAATATGTAAAGCTTACACGTGCTGTGTCCAATTAATGGAAACAATTACTCCAACATATAGTGTGCACATATACATAATTAATTACTAAAATCATTCTCGACTGATTGTGAGAAAACAAGTTGTTGTTGAAGATTACTTCTTGTTAAATCAATATCAACTACGCAAATCCAAGCAATTCATTCCTAAAAATGTTTCTTTACATTAAACCTCCTTGGTTTTCTTTTGTTTCAGCCATTATCCCGATTTTGAAAAGATATATTTGTATATTCTGCTCAATATTTAATTCGTCAAAAATATATTAACATCACTGCCAAAGTTTTTTTTACAAACTCTTTTATATCTTTCCTGAAAGTATTTACTCGTGATTTTTTCATCCTGATTGATTATGTCATTGACATGAAATAGGCTGTTGATTACATTGCAAGGTATTTCATTTCAGAGTATCGCGTCATCGTGATCTCTGTAAAAAGAACATATGAAACATGTGTAATATGATTCTAGCATATTATTACGAGCAGAACGCTCTCATACCAGAAACCTAATAGCTCAACAGCTGCCCAACGGCATAGCTACCATCCGACTCATTCGAAGTCAACGGTTTAGAGCTGCAACACATTGCACTAGAAAAACCATTTTTGAGGACCATTTTGCAAAAGGTGTTTCATATTATCAGTTGTTAGTACAGTCGGTGCATAAGGAATACGTGTATCGATTCAAGACACCAAGTATACCTGATAAAGTTGATGAGTACAGAACTAATTTGCCATGTTCAATTTGAAAACGTCTTTGGTTGTTGGTTGACTGCCAGTAGTGAAAGTGAACGTTGTTGTTCCTCACACATTAGAAGTTGAATACGCTGAATGTTGATGAGTTCCTCATGAAACGGTAGGTAAATATTGCAAACCAAATATGTACCTAACTAATCTCAAAGTAGCTTCATGGCTTATCTACAACTCCGTTGCACAAGCTGGATGCTATGAATTCAATTATTTTGGGAATGTATTGACCTAATAAATTTGCCAACTTTCTATCTTTTCGAGAAACAAAATGCCTACGGGGAATATGTTGTGTACATGTTCACTCTGTGTGTATTGAGCATATCAGTTTCTTGGGTTTAGACAAATCAAATAAACAAAGCGTGTATCGCATTGTTTCCGTTTCATCAACAGTAGTATTGCAAAACAGGAGGAAACTTGTCTGAAACTTTGTCTCCCTGAACACGAGAAAAAAATCTTGGAGCTATTTGGTATTCCGTATTTGTTTGATTGAAGATGTAGTATCCTATATACGTAAAAACGTAGAAGACAGTAAGATACATGATCGAATCGAAATATGCAAATATTTTTTCCTCAGAGAACGGGATTCAGAATTGCTAAGAATTGCGTTGTTGTTCAATCAGCAGATAAATTTGCTTATTCCCATTCTTGTCGACATGTTCAATTGGAGGATATGAATAAGATAATGAACCGAGACTGGAATACGAGGTATCAAGACACTAATATTATATAAAAAATTTATTCCTCACATTTCATAATATTCAAGACCACCTTTAACATTCAACGTCCTAGCTACCAATCTCTTTCCTGACAATTGGTTTAGGTTATAGACTCCTTATCAATATATTTAGATGGCATAAAGTACTTGAGTAAATATCTTAAAATATCATAAACTTGGAATAAATGTGAAATAGTACTGTTGAGCGAACCAATAATAACGACATTATTGCTAGAGGTGGCTCTTTTTTACGTGAATTTTTTTCTTGTCTGATGTTCTTCTTGTCGCCAGGTTTCTGATCTGAACCTTCATAAAAAACAGGCGTGTCACTGCTAATGGAGTCGTTGGTAGGCATGTAATATTTTCATCGTCCTTTAATGCACTCAGTTCCATTCATATCAGACATTCATTCCAGTTTTTGAAAAAGGCCGGCATATCTGCAAAAATGAAGGCAGTTTCCTCTTCCTCTCAAGTCAATTCCGGTTTGGTGAAATCCGGCAAGGTTCCATTGCACGTGAGTATGCTCCTCGTCCAAATTAATAAAGCATGTAATTTAGCTCGCATGTTCCCTTGTGTTCCTTCCCACATTGTTCCACTTGACCACCATCTTTCTCAAGTTAGGAAGCAAGTACCATCATCTTCATATGTACGGCAATTAGGATATTATATGTAGGCGGATAACGCCTTCTTGTAGAGACCACTCAAAAATCATATAATTCTGCAGACTCGTGAATCCATTTGAAAAATCATCTAGGATCAAGGATATTTCACTAGTTATAAAAGAAGAAAAGTGAATAACTCACAGTTCAAGGACTATCCACTGTTTTAAGCATTGCACTTGAGATCTCAGCCAAAAAAAATCCTTTCTTCCACATAATTTTGCCTCCACTCAGTTAACACTCATCTATTCTGGTCTCCACTATAGTGGAAATACATTGTTTTGTAATATAACCTAACAATTATAGAGCCTCCAAGTTAACCGAGGAGCGAGAGCACATCATTTCCAATTCTTACGTACTTGTAGGAGGAGGATTCCTTCCATCCGCATATGGATTGTTTTATTAGCTCACTGGAAATTGGGAGAATCCAAAAAACGAATGTTTCTACTTCGCCTCAGTCACTGAGTTTGTAATACAAGTCCACTCCGCTTCTCCGTTTCCTCTGTATTCACATAAAATATTCAAAATGGATTTACCACTCATTTTGACATTACATACCATGTTACTTACCTCACATAACCTAAAGTCCAAGATATGGATTGAGTTATGGCCAACGGTCTCGCGGATGGTTGGTTGTAGTGTGCTCATGTCATGCTAAAATATGAGTGAAGGCTAAAAACTTACTTCCATGTGGCAAAATGGCAGAACAATGTACGCAACTGAGACATACCGAAAAAGTGCAATGGCGTATGAGCTCATTCAGTCATAAAATATTTTTCACTTCCATTCCAATTTCCATTAATCGAAATAAGTGCAGGCTTGGGCTTCACTAATAGCTAAAATTATTATGGATAATGGATCGTATTGCAGTAACAGTAATCAAGCAGTACAGCACCCTTCCAACAGTAACTGCGAATTGTTTTGTGTTGTCTGTCCTTCCACGACTTCACTCGAAAATACGAGTTTTCTAATTTCTTTCTTCAAAAGGCAGCAATAAAAGTTCTAACGTGAATAAAATCGAATTAACCTTTAAATAATAAGGACTTAATGTACTATTTCCAAGCTAAAGGGAAAAGCTGGTTGAATTCAAGAATTGCTAAAGTTCGCTAATTCAATGGCGACATTGCCATTTATGTACATAGATGTAGTTTGAGCCAATTAAAGTATCGGTTGCTACTTTGTTACATTCTGGGAAACGGGAAATGCAATCCTTGTAATTAAAAAGTAAATCCAATTTGTCAATGACTGATATCCATTTTGACATTTACAGAAGCTTAATCTATACAAATCAAGAGGTAAAACGATATTTAAAAGCATGCCACTCTATCTAAAGGTATCATGTTTGACAGTTGGCCAGTCAGACTGCTTAATATAAGAAGCTGTGATCGACACAAATGTCTCACTCAATACAGTCCGTTTATAAATTAGCAAACAAATATAACACTCTTCAACCCACATGCTTACTTTTTTATTTGAATAGAGCCAAAAATGAATCTAACAGTTTCACAATACCAAATGCATTAATTTTCATGGATAAAAGAATGAAACCGATGCCCTGACATGGATCCTACTCCATAAATACTTTTGACAAGAATAGTTGACATTTAATTAAAATATGAGTAAAAAAATCAGGATATTTCTGGATTACTGGAATATCTTGATCTGCTGCCGGTTTATGCTACTGCTTATACAATTTTTGGACATGGATACAATATTAGAACTCTTTCCTTTGCCGAATGTTACCCATTTCTGGACTATATGTATGGCCTGAGTAGATAGGTGCAACAAAATATTGTGTTTGTGAGTGGGTTGATGAAGCGTACAGAAAAAGTTTTCTTTTACTTTGGTACAAAGCATCACATTGTCTTCCCTGTTAGTTTGGTGCAAAAGTAAACCGTCATTGTCCATTACCACCCCTAACTCATGATCATGATGATCACCAAGTATTCTCCAAATGGTCAAACTGGTAGCGGCTAACAATAATGACGGTGGTAAATGTCATTGCTGCGCATTGCGATAAATGGGGAAAGAGTCCATTTATTTCCATAATGTATAAGGGGATCATTCGCACCTACTGACAACCACCAGTTTACTCTCGAAAGCGGTGATTTTTCCGGCCGGAATAGACACCGTAAAACTTTACACTTGTGCTACATTCATTCCTTAACACAAACTCGTAGTCATATCCTTCGCCTCCCTTTCACACTCAATGCTCATCCACATGGCTTCGTCTCATTTACGATGCTCTTCACAGATATTGTTTGACTTTTCTCAGTTGATTCAACACAAAATACACACAACGCAGTAAAAGAATGAGAGAAGAGAACTGAAGTTATGAAAGTGACGATGGGAAGAACAAGTAAAAAAAATTCAGCATCACAGCTTTTGTCTCACTCATAATCAGACATGCTTGATATTATATAACAGCGACTGGAAAAGCTGATATCCTTGCAATACATGATACAATAGCTATCCTTACCCAGAAACAAAAAAAAAACTTTAATAAAGTATCATGGCTGTTGTAAGAAAATGTGGTCAACTGTCTCCAAATGTGCCACTTTCACTCACCAATTTGCTGGTTTTGTTTCTTAGATAAACTGATATGTTATCAAAGGATATAATGTTCTCTATGTGAAACTAATAATTTTATATTTCATTCACAAGTAGCCACAGAAATTGTGTCATTCCTATAGCGGCGGTTAGCTATGTTATATTATTAAAGAAAATTTGTTATAGCAACATAAATATTTATCTTACTTTAGAGGAACATAAGCATACTTATTCGGCCCTCTTTTGAATTTAGAATAGGATAAAACTGTCTTTTCTTCAGAATTCAATGGTTGGACTTTTGTTTCGCAAAAGTTGAAGTTATTTTTTATCTACTCCTGAAAGAAAACTAAATTAAACGATTCTTTGAATCTATTCACATTTCCCTAGGAACAACTCAACTGATCCTAAGTTATAGTTAGTTTTGTCTTGCGGGAATCAGCAGAAACATGTGTGGAAAGATGCACACAAAAATTTGCATGACAAGGAGAGATGAAAGTTTATTGGGCTGGATGCAAGTTGGAGTGTAAAGATAATCATAGAGTATATACCACATTTGAGAGAACTCTTCCTTTCGGCTAGATCGCCAGCATGCCTCGTGACAGCTTCAGGTTGACTGAATCTAATCCTCTTTTCGTTCGTTTTGCATCAGAGACATTTCAGAGTATTTCATGGTTATGCCATGTTACAACACGACTGAGTGAGTGAGAAGAGAAATGGGGTTTGCTTAAAATGTGAGCCCTTATCATGCCACACAACCTCTTTCAGAGGAAGATGAAGACAACCCGTTTTGAAAGATGTGGAGCTGTGTTTTGAAAGCTGAAAATGGGATGGGACATTTTTGACGTTGTGCTCTGCAATTCATACGGAAAATGAGTGGCTTAACTATAATTATTGCATAGTATTTGACTGATAAATCGCATCCCATCTACTTTGGACTTTTCCATGGAGGAAATTCCATTAGTTTTTGTGCCTCTGAAAAGGTTCCTAGCTGAGCTTATAAAAGAGTATGGCAACCAAAACGTCTTTTCAAAATTTCCAACCTTTTTAGCAGAAAAGTATGTGAAAGAAGATAAAAATTTGAGGAAAAAAGTTAGCTCATGCTCTCTCTACTTGATTTTACAAACGAGGGAGAAATTCTTGCCAAGTCAACTTTTCTCTTTAGTTTTTGGCTTCTGATAACCAGTAGTTCGCAGGTCTTTTTGTGCTGAGCGAACATTTGTGGCTGGAATTATATAATATTCTTGACATAAATTTGTATTTGTAAGCAAAAAGCTTTCAGTCACTCATTTTGCGATGAATCAGTCAAAGGATTTGGACTTTATGACTTGTTTGATTCCACATTTTGAACTTATCGTTCTCAAAATCCTGCACAGTCAGTAGTCTTTCCACTGCAAATAATTACACAGAAATTTGCATGCAATACTGTTTATTTTCATAATTTGAGCACGCTAAAAGCCTGAGCTTCAATTTAGCCGATATATAATAACTCGATGCATACATACATTAATGATTAATGACTCTGAATACCTTTTATCTGATTGCACGTGTGAAAACAAAAAGAAAGGCAGTAACCTTCAGTGCCAAGGTTGATGTGATATGATGAAGCTATATCAATAGAACTCAACCCAACTCCCGAAGCTTGGATCCAGCCTCCGGCTTAATGCATTAGTGGATTGTTGTCTGACCCAAAAGCAATACTTTCACTTTTACATCCAAGAGTTTTATGGCCATGTATAAACTTTTGGGCTTGCAATTGCCATCCTGTTTGATTTCATGTTACGCAATTAGGTAATCAAAACGGTGCGGTCTGAGTAGCCTGCGAAGCCGTGACCAAACTACATTCCCATTTCGCTTAAATACTTGAGCGAAGTACGAGAAAGTTTCTTCCTTTTGGATTTGGTTTTGGCAAGAAATAAGCCGAATATGTATGAGCACCGCCTACTCAAATGATCGGACGCAAGGACTTTCTCGGTTCAATGTCAACTACTTAACTTATGTTTGTGTAGTGGGCACAAAGTGTGCTTAGAAACTCAATCTCCTTCCCCTACATTTAATATGTACAAGCCTTACTCGAACGATTCTCCAAGTGTAAGCAATCCATGTTGTATTGGTGGACAATTTCCTTTTGAAACTTAATTGATTACAATTGCGATTTGCATTGAGTGCATAATCTAGTCTTGTATCTAGAACGACGTCAATACAGAGCCACAGCTTCAAGTTGTTTCACGTAGTTGTGAAAGTATGCTTGTGGACTTTAATCGCCAAGGATCTTGTTTCACATTTAATTTTTTACATATGGTATGAGCATTCTTGTATTTCCAGTGGGATGCACGTTGCACTGTCAAATGGGAAATCAAATAATGTTGTATCATTGTTGGAAACCTTTTCCAAAATCAGTAATAGAGTCATGTTTATAATCGCATTGCGCTCGTAGAACTACGATGCAGTAGCTTAATGTTGGAAATCAACTAGCTCGGAAAAAGTTAGTTACAATTTAATGACTGTTGAAAAATATGATAGTGAAACAAACATCCGGTGAAAGTTCTCAACCATCTATTATAAAACTTTACATCGCATTTTTATCGTAGAGCAAAAAAAATATAATAAATTGTTACAAAATAACTGTGCGTATTACATTGAGACTTCTAAAACGTAGTAGGCTCAAAACTTAGTTACGCCTTCTGGGTGATTGTTGATACTCATAACAACTTTACTCTGAACATCATTTTTAGTAAACATACCATTATTATTATGTTTTATTCAACTTCCTTACGATTAGTTGTTGCATCAATGAAAATGTAGTCTGAATGTAATGTACAAACACTGCGTAGGTGAGCGTAAATGCATGTTTACATGGAGAGCAGTGTGCTTTTTATATCAAATTGCGTAGCTTTCTTTAAACAATACACCACCGAAAATCCATTGATTTACCTTGACGGTGTTTACAAGTTGCACAGGCATAACCAATATTGGGACATTCTTGGGAAACAAAAAGGACAAACAAGCAGAAATATATTCCGTCGAAACTACTGCCAAACCAAGCCTGGATAGAGGTAGAACTCCTGGTGAAAGCTGTCATTAGTTGCTTTTCTTGCCCCACCACACTCATTGTCAACACAGTTGTTTGCACTCTAAGGGCCCGAGCGTAAGTCAGCAGAAGTGAAGTTGCTTCTTGAGTCAGCAAAAAAAACCACATGCTTGTTGAAGCATACTTTGCTCCTTTTTCTTTTGAACTCTTGAAAAATTTTAATGAGGATTTTATGGAGATACACAGCAGAGGTCTCAACTCAATAAGCGGTGGAGCGGAGAGAGCTTGCTGATGGTTCATGATGATGAACATTGTATAAATAATCTGATAGATTTGCTGCTATGCTTAAATTCAAGAAACTCGTATGAATATTTTAGTTAGATAAAACTGCTAAATTTCTCTGAAAGTACAGATTCCATTGCAAGCAACTTTGGTTCAAAGTATTTCGGTGGTGGTAGATATTTTACAGCAAATGAAGATCATTTTGCTTCCGGGGTTCCATTTCACTGCTCACCTGACACAAGGTTTTTGAATATGCGCTGGAAGACATGTTTGGGAATGTAAGGAAAACTCAAGATTTCAATACTAGACCCTTATTATCCGATTCGCTCCAAACTACTGCTTAAATCAGGCATCTAGGTTTCACGCATTTATAATGGGTTCCATAACACCACTCTCAATGTGGTTTCTCTCTGTGTTTGAATGAATTGGAACTGCGTGGTTTTCCTGACTTTCAAGAAGAAATTTTACAAGCACATTTTTGCTTCAATCGTTGATAATCATATATTTTAAAGTCATAATTCCTGTACTTCCTTCCGAAGTGGAAAAGTCTTGAAGGGAAATTCCAAACCCTTCTTCAGTCTAGTGACTACATTTTTTTGCATCAAAAAGTTTTCTCTGACTGCTCCTTTCTATCTGTTGTGCCTCAAATCGCTTCAAGGAATTAGTTCATCCGGATTGCTAACGAGATGAGTTTCAAAAGTCTAGACGTAAATTAGAGTAGCAACTAACTCCGCTTCTCAGTACAACCACAATGTTTATGCTTGTAATATAAATGTTTGAAACAGTTCATCAACAAATTACCGCAGATTTCTACAAGACATTTCACCACAATGCTTTTCAATAGAGAGCATAGCTTTTTGAGGGTTTGCCTACAGGGAGAAAAGTGTTCCTTTTGACGTTCCCAAACTTCACAAATTTTACAAAATCTAATAGAATCAGTGGGTATTAGATTAGGCAATAGATTCATGTCTGATTTGTTATAAAACGTGTACAATGCAATGTTTCAGTTGATCACGGTTTGCAGCTAATCCCTTGATTTGATCTACAGTCCTCCGGAGCTGGGGACTGAAAAGAATTCACGTTTACAACTCCGTTATACACAATTTGAATGATCGGAAGCTCCTATTCATATTCATGTAGAGCTTTTGTGATATCATACTGTGAAAACAGTCGGGGAATTAGTTTTAAAAGTCTTTCTTTGAAGCGCCCTTAGTTGCACACCCGATAAACAAACGTTGTATAGTGAGCTAACGTTGATACGGCATATCTGATTAAAATTGGCTGTAAATAGTTTTCTAGGAATTGCGCATTGACGTACTTAATTCAAAGTCTTTTGAAATCCACACTACACATATTTAAGTAATAGTAATAGTATGGGGGAATGTGAATATGAGCTGTAATGTAACGACGGTCTGTTAATAAAAATGCAAAGATCCTAATTAAACATTTCTTAGACGGTCTTACAAAGCAAACCCGCTCTAACAACATCTTGCCCCTTGGATTTGTTTGAATTATTTATATCTCGGAACCTCTTGAAGCATCTGTGAAGCCGAGCAAAGTTGTAAGATTTTCAAACTCATTAAAAACATATGAAGTAATAAACAAATAGAGAGACTACTTATTGCAAGTTGTTACTATCCGCTATT
>JAQGAP010000650.1:0-29704 GCA_034697805.1 Orchesella bifasciata
ACCAAGATGTAAGATAGGGGTTTTTTACTTTAAGGAAAATTGAAGATACGTGGTTTTAATATGAAGCCGTCGATATGCAAATGCAATGAAGATGACGCTTAAAATAGGATGCAATTGCCTCTTTTTTTATAAGAGCTATAATGGGGAGATGAATATTGAAAGCATGTGAAATTTTGCTTCGTGATCAAGGTCATTGTAGGGCAGATGGATGGATGATCAAAGAAGTTTATTGGAAATGGTTGTTGATACATAAAAAATTATCGGATGAAAAAGAAAGTAAATTATGAACTTGTCTTGTGTACATACTTACGACGAATGTAATTTCATCTAAAATGCTTCACGTGATATATATGAAGACTCATCTTTAACCAATTTAACTCGATTTCAATAGTCCTGAATTATCCTGAATAGTATATAAATATTGTAATTTTTGGATGTACACGTACACAACTAAGTATTTATGGAGAGTTGCAGATATGCAGACTATTGACTTGGTTAAGTTAATACACGTATCACTTTCAAGTTCAAATCGTCAGTCATCATAACACAAATATCGTTCATGTATGAACATTGAAAGTCAAAACCTGGGCACATTTCATGTACTTCCATTACAAACTCAATTCTGAATGACTCAAACTGATAATGATAATCATTATCACTAAAATGTGTATCAAATCGGCTAGAGAGTAAAAGCATACGTTTATACCGCATGAAATGTATGGATATGAAATGTTTTTATCACTGTTTATGAACTATATTGGTAATCATATGCAACGTGGCCAAAACAGGAATAAATGGTTATGCTGGATAAATGACAGTAAATGTTTTGAGTTTTCTAGTCTCAGCAAATTTAAAACTGCAATTTTTTATAATTTAACAAGAAAGTTCAAGGATTTTACTTGCTTATCTCACAACTGCCTTAAAATGCTGCTCGAATACACTATAGCATTTATAACAATGCTGATAATTTGGACCGTTGTTGACAACTTTATACCGTCCATGAAATTCCCTCCAGGTAAGATATATTAAACTCCAGAAGTAATGTCTTTCCAACCTGTGTTAATCATGTAATAATAGCTTGTATATTTGTTATTTTAGGACCGTTACGGTTACCCGTTTTAGGCAATGCATTGACATTCATGCAGAATAAATCTACAGGTAAGCCCGTATTCGTTTTGTTCAGAGACCTTGCAAAGCAGTATGGACCAGTTGTTTACCTCCGCATGGGATCACAACCAACAGGTTTGCAAAACCATTTTAAAACTTACACAAAATTGAAATTGGGTTCTGTGCCTTAATTTTCGTTTTGAAACCTATATAGTTATAGTGGATGATTTTGACACGGCCAAAACACTGTTAAACAATGATGTTTGGATAGACAGACCGTTCAACGATATGATGGCGGAACGGTCTTATGGAAAACCCTTAGGTAAATTATTTAAGGGACTGACGATGAGTGAAGACTAAACAGCATTTTTTTCTCTAAATGTTAATAAACATTCAACTTAATAATTTTCAGGCATCATTTTTGTTGGAGGGGAAGGCTGGAAAGAAATGCGTCGCTTCACTATGAGAAGCCTACGCGATTTCGGGTACGGAAAGCAAAACAGTATGCAGTCCATAATTGAAGATGAAGTAAAAATCATGTTGAACGAAGTCGAAAATGTCGCAGGAAAAGACAAGTCCCTCCTTAATATAAAACATTTCTTTACTCTACCTGTACTAAATATTCTTTGGAGTATGGTCTCCAGCGTTAAAATGCCGGGTGATGAAGAAAAACTCAAGAAGCTGATTATTTTAGTGGATAACTTGGCTAAGGCCACGCCAATTGGTGGCTCCATATTAGATTTGTTTCCTTCTCTTCGTCATGTCTTCCCCGGTCTCACGGGAACAACGTTTGTTAGAAAATGCATAGAAGAACTTCAGAACCACTTTCAGGTACGAGGGACATTAGTTCGATTAACGTTGAATTTAGACTTGGAACATTTCAGTGGAACCTCTTGCTGTTCGTAATTGTAGGAAGTTTTGGACTCCAGAAGAAAGGAAGGAGGATACAAGCAAGGAAACCGAGATTATATCGACATATTTATCAATGAAATTGACAGGCATCAAAAGTTGGGCTCAAATCCGAATCATTACACAGGCAATTAAATAATAATCATAACAGGTTTTTAAAGCCTTTGAAAGAACAATAATTTATAGTTGAATCAATTGATAACCACAGATGAACAATTTATTACTACAATCACCGACTTATTCGAAGGGGGTTAGTAAATACTATCTATACTGCAACCATTGAAAATAGCATTATGTTAAAAGAAAATGCAATACAATTGTCAATCGTAGGTTCTGAAACGTCGAGCAACACTCTCGAATTTGCTATTTACTTTGTAATGAAGAACCCCCATGTACAAAGCAAAATCCAGAAAGAAATAGATCAAGTCGCTGGCCGAAGCCGTCTGCCGACCTTTGCTGATAGACCCCAGTAATTCACTATCTACATGACGTATAATTCAGCTTTTATAAATCGGTAAAATGATACATTCTCCAATACTTAACAGGATGCCTTACACTGAGGCAACCCTTCATGAAGTACAACGAATGGCAAATGTCCTTCCGGTGACAGTTCGCAGCTCAACGGAAAACTGTCGGTTAAATGAGTATGAAATCGAAAAGGTTAGGAACATTTATAAATTTATAAATGGGGTAATTCACGATCAGTAAAATGGTTAAATCAGGTCTCGCTTTAATTCAGAGTGCAATGGGAATAGTCAACATATACAGTATTCACATGGATAAAGAATTTTGGGGCGATCCGGACAACTTCCGGCCTGAAAGATTTCTAAATGAGAATAACGAAATCATATCTCTGAAGGCAAACCGCGTTATCCCATTCGGAGCAGGTAAATATATAGTTATGCTTAGTTATATTAAAATTGCGCGAGTCAGTTTAGCATTTATTACATTTCAGGGAAAAGAGTTTGCTTAGGCGAGCAAATGGCTAGAGCAACAGTGTTCACATACTTTAGTGCATTACTTCAGAGCTACAGCTTTCAAGAAGTACCTGAAGAAAGTAAGATTTCAAGCAACAATGCTGATTTAAACCGTGATCCAGAAACTATTCGATTCGAAAAGGAAGTCCACGTTGGTTTCACGCTTTCACCAAATCCGTACAATACAAAGGTAGTAAAGCGACTGTAAAAGATACTTTTAAGTTTGGTTTCTTCATTTTGAAAATATTCTATATTTTACACGGTTATCGGGATTATTCTTGGGTAATGTGAAGTCATATACTGTTTGTACCATGTGTATAATAAACATAATTTTATAACTCAAAATGTCCTGTCAATAACCTTTATTACTGCTACTGTACATGGTGAACTTGATGATTATATGAAGAGATGAAGTTTATTTAATGATTACAAAGAATATTGTGTACTCATATCATAAATGTTGAAAATTATAGGTAAGCTGTACATTAAGTCATATTCTCCAGAGAGATCAGACGCACAAACAAGCTTTCCTGATAATATCATCAACACACGAAGAGGGTATATATTGGTTATTCAGAGTACAGAAAAGATAAAGTTGGACTCGCTAATGTGATGATTCTGTGTTTTATTTGATCGCCAATAAAGTGACACTGTCAAATCAAATTGCAGCGTATTATGCAATTTAATAAGAATAGCAGTAGTATATCAGCGTTAGATTTGCCTACACAGGTTAAATTCATCTAAGGCTAGGCTAAGTTTTAAAAAGAGATTTGAATAAAATACACAGGCATTATATACATACTAAAATTATGTTCATCGAACTAGTTTTAACATTGTTGACCCTACTTCTGGTATGGTTTATCATTGACAATTATTTCCCGTCCCAAAAATACGCTCCTGGTAAGTATGATATTCATAAAATGCAATTCTAGTATAAATCAAGAGTAGAAGAGAAAGTAATTATGAAAGAATGAACATTTATATGTAGGACCATTACGTCTACCCTTGATTGGAAATGCATTGTCACTAATTCTAAACCGGTCCACACCTCCTTTTATATTGTTTCAACAATTTTCAAAGCGATATGGGCCAGTGTGCTTTCTAAGCACAGGGCAGCGAAAAATAGGTTAGCAATTACTACATATAGTATATTCTCAATGATGAGCTAACTTTAACAAAAAATTGTTTTTACCTAAAATTACAGTCATCATTGATGACTTTGAAACATCAAAGCAAATTTTAAATCATGAAACCTGGATTAATCGGCCCTATCATCCGAGGATTGGAGAACGGTCATTTGGAAAACCTCTGGGTATTCAAATGCAAGCTATAAACAAAACTCAATAAGGAATGGGGAAGAAATTTTAGTTTTCTTCTTTTAATAATCTCCTTTCAGGAATAATTTTTGTTAACGGAGACGGTTGGAAGGAAATGCGTAGGTTTTCAATGAGAACTCTAAGAGATTTCGGGTACGGGAAGCAAACGAGCATGCAGGTTGTATTGGATGAAGAAGTGAAAGCATTAACCTCTAAAGTTGAACAGGTTGCAAATAGTTCAGAACCAGTAATGGAAATGAAACATTTGTTCACAATGCCTGTTCTTAACATCTTGTGGAGCATGGTTTCCAACATTAGGACGGCTGAGGATGATGTCAAGCTTCGGAAACTGATTGTGCTTGTAGACAACTTGGCAAAGGCAAACCCAATCGCTGGCAATATATTGAGCATTTTTCCCTTTCTCCGTTTCATTTTCCCTGATTGGACAGGTCACACATTTGCTCAAAAGTGTCATAAAGAGCTACAAGTTTATTTTAGGGTATGTATCATTATTATAGAATTTAGTTCGTTCGAATCTTATAAGTTATAACCCGTTTCCAAGACCTACTGTATTAAAGGTATTATACCTTTTCAGGATATCTTAGAAAGGCGTCGAAGTGAAGGAGGCTATGCTGAGGATAAACGAGATTTCATTGACATGTTCATTCAGGAGATTGATAGGCACGCAAAACTTGGGTCCAACCCAAACCATTACACAGGTTACCGAAAAGGGTTTACTTTGTAAAAACTCTCCTGAAAATTTAAAATTCAAATAGGACCGAAGTTATAATATTGAATTATTTTTACAGATGAACAGTTCATTACGACAATTACAGATTTGTTTGAAGGTAAAACAACTAGTGAAGTTCGAGTAGCATTAGTAGATTTCATCTTGGTGTTCGACATAAATGTGCAGATAATGCCAAAAAAGCCATTAGTAAATCCGTAATTTTTTCATGTTAACTTTTGGACTTTATCTGCACATTTTGTGCGTTTAACATTTAACAATCACTCTCATCGGCGATTTCCTTGGGATATCTAAACGATTAGCATCACCAAGATGAAATCCACTAAAGTCAATCCAAAATTAAAGCTGGGAGGTAAGAAGACATGATAAATTCCTTAAATTCACACTACGATGTTGCATATATAAAAATTTCTTTTATCTTTTCACCATTCTGTGTTTTCAGTGAAACGTCGAGTAACACAATGGAGTTTGCGATTTACTTTTGCATCAAGAATCCTTCGGTTCAGAAGAAAGTGCAACAGGAAATAGACAAAGTAGTTGGACACAACCGTTATCCTGATGCAACTGAGCGTAATCAGTATGTTTTTCGTTGCTTTTCTAAATACTTACAATTTTACGTTTAATGTTAGCAGCACTTCAGGTTTACTGTTGCTAAAGCATGTAATTGTAAACATGCCTTATATTGATTTCCAGAATGCCATATACAGAAGCAACTCTTTTGGAAGTCCAGCGGATGGCTAATGTGCTTCCAGTGACAGTACGCAGTCCTACTGAAGATTGCAATCTTGATGGCTTTTATGTACCCAAGGTATAATGGAAATCATGCATGCTATATAGCTAAAGGGTTCCTCCATTGCAAATACAAAAGTTGTATAATAAATAATACACTTTTTTACAGGGCACCGCAGGAATAGTCAATATATACAGCATTCACATGGACCCCAAGTTTTGGAACGATCCTTACATGTTCCGACCAGAAAGATTTCTGGATGAAAAAATGAAAATAATTCCTGAAAAAGCAGCCAGAGTTATACCATTCGGAGCAGGTAAATTAATCTCAGAGAGTCTACTAAATTAATGCGAACGCGAATCAATGCGCAACGTTTATTGATACAAATCCGAACCCATGAGCATACATTAATGAAATTTAAAGCGTCAAAATTTTTAACTGGAACATTTTCTTAATAATACGTATTATTTCGGGATAACGACTGTCAAAAAACTAATATTTACATCTTTCGTTGTATAATTGCAGGAAAGAGATTATGCCTCGGTGAACAAATGGCAAGATTTACTATGTTCTCCTATTTCACTTCACTTCTTCAACATTACACCTTTATGGATGTAGCGAATGAAAATGCATTGCCACAAAAAATGGAATTACAGAGTTTTGTTGATGTAGGATTCACACTTTCACCGAAACCATATCTTGTTAAAGTTATTAAACGAGTATTGTAATCATATTTAAGTAATCTTACATACTTAAGTCTTATACATGCTTATTATTAATATAGCCGTGCATCATCAAATTCTAATCAATAAATACATACAAAATTGGCATTCAAAACATTTGGTAATAAACCCGTGTTATCGTCACTCTAACCAATAAATCAACTAGCAAAACTGCTATGATAGTCCAAGAAAATGCTATTACTACTACTATGCTAAGGTAAAGTCACCGTTTAAGACAATGTATTCAGTAAAAGGCTCATTAAGAACATCATTTGTTGCAATCACTTGGTAAGTTATACCGTTCGCCTGCTCGATCGTGATAACTTGCTGTTGAATCTCAGGCTCGCCTTCATCTACTGCTGTTTGTACATGCTCCAATTTAAGAACAGCATGCTCAGCTACATTAACATTTTCTTCAGTTGGTATTGCTTCCGGTACAATTTTAATATCTGCGCTATCCTGAGATTCCGTAGTAGGAGGAAGAAGAGGAGTAACTTTTACAACCTCGTTTCTTCGTTTCGATTTGCCTGAAGTATGAGTTAGTTCATGCCTCCGGAGTTTACTTGAGTTCGTGAAGGTCTTCTCACATATTTTACAGACATATGGGCGCTCCCCAGTATGACTTCTGACGTGAATTTTTAATTGGCTGCCTCTCGTAAACGATTTCCCACAATAGAGACAGGCGTGTGGCCTTTCTCCAGTGTGGGAACGCATATGAAGCTTCATATGCGACTTGTGAGTTGCTCCATGCCCGCAAGTATCACAGTGGTAACGATAATGTTTTTCATGTTGAGTCTCCTTATGAAATTTCAAGTTTACAGGGGACGCAAACCTTTTATCACATTCGTCACACTTGTATTCCTCAAGGTTAAGTTCTTTGTGCTTTGTTTGATGATACCTGAGATACGAAGGTTGACTAAAGGCCTTGGAACATATTTCACAAAGGTAGGGTCGCTCCCCAGTGTGACTTTTTTTGTGATCTCGGAGGCGATGATAACGAAAGAAACTCCGAGGACAAAATTCACATTTTAAAGGTGGACGATCAGGATGACTAACTTCAATGTGGACTTCATATCTGCCTTTTGAAATAAATCCTTCGTTGCAATATTGACATTTGAAAGGACGTTCACCAGTATGTCGTCTTCTGTGAACTTGTAAATCGCAATGGTTCTTAAATGCATTTTGACAAAACTCGCACTCGAACTTTTTCCGACCATCTAAAAGATTAAGAAATATTAAGAATTTATAATATCAGAGAGTTTGTAGTCAATTGTTTTTAAAAACCTAGTTAGTTTACCTTCATCTATCTTGGGTTCCTTCGGACGATGCTCATCTCTTCTGTGTTGAACCAAATCTTTCAGTTTTACAAATTGCTCTTTACAAGTCTTGCACTCGTAATCTTTCTTTCCTAAAAATGAAGCAAACAAAAACATGAGTATTAGTAAGAACTTATTACAAAAACAACTGACTAAAAAACTACATATCAATACATAAATTGTCATATCACTAACCTTCGTGAAATCTTCTAGTGTGTCGATCTCTTTGCTTGACATCCGTAAACGTGCTCTCACACCAGTCACATTTTACCCTAATTCCCATGATTTCTTTGTCCACCTTGATTACAGCTTCTCCATCCATCAACTTTTTATGAAAATCGTTATTAATCACAACCTTTCCGTCTTTGATTTCACTACTTCCTAATTCCTCTCCATCAGTTCCAACAAGCTTCACTTGCATCTTGGACGGAAGAGTTCTCTTTTTCACAACCCTTTTCTTCCGTTTAGCAGGTTTCTTCACTGGTTTATTAGTTTCTTCATCTGAAACTTCCCCATCAGACCAATTAACATCAGGAGAGTTAATTCTAAATTCTGTATCACTGTCATTTGACAACTCTGCATCCCCCTCAGTTGGCAAAATATCTGCAGTAATGATTTCGGCTGAGTCAACCTCAGGTTCGGGAACTACTTCAGAAGATGGTGGTTCCATTTTAACAGACGAGATGGAAATCACCTCTGTTTGATTTGGTGAGTTTTGACTAGGATCAGGATCAATCTTTTTTTCTACCCCCTCTTCCTCTTTACCACTATCTTCCTCCTCTTCACTCATCATAAAATATTTAGGTCGTTTCACAACTCGTCCAAAAGAAGACCTATGCGATGCGGACTCAACCGCCTTTTCAGTGTTATTAGCGTCATTTTCGGGAGTCTTCTTCACTTTTTTGTCAACTCCCTTTCGTTTCCTCTTACAAAGCTGTGTCTGGGAATCACTTGAAGCCTTGGAAGCGGCTTCAGCTAAGTCTACAACACAAGCGAACAAAGGTATTCGGTTTAAAAAGCCAAAGGAGAAAACTTACCAATGAAACTGAAATAGTATAATAATTAGTATCTACCTTTTCTAATGCTATTCCGTATGTGGGCAATCGCATTTAAAATCTCAGATAAGGCCTGTGCGTCTGTTTCGTCATTGCAGTTTTCTCTATAGTTAATAACAATTTGTTCCTTTATCAAAGTCCGAGTGGCTGCTAACGACCTCTCCAACTCCTCAATTTGCAACAACAAACACCGCATTTTGCCAATCGCCACCCGACACGCGGAACAAAGCGGAGTGCCATAATGTTTCAGTGACGATTTCGTCCTCGGTGGCATACTGACTTTTATCAAATTACAAAAATCTAACAGGGTTAACTTGGAGGTCTCTTCTTCCGCAATTGCATTCGATTCTACACTCTCCATACGTTTCCAACACACCAAACAATCCACAACCAGAGGATTCTGACCACTCTCATCGTCTTCTAATCTGCATTCTACTTCTCCCACATCACCAGTCAGCACCAACACCAAAGACGCAGCCGAAGCAATCAAATTTCCTGGAGCCGTCTCACTCGACTCCAAATTATCCAACCCTGGAGCTGAAGAAGGGAGAATTTCATCCATTATGGAAGGCGTTTCTTCACTCATTACTGATATAAATAATATCCCATCCAAGGCATCAAAGGTCCCTTTAAAAGCACTGAAAAACCAAAGATCCCCCATTGTAAATTGGAAATCAAATCAACTTCCAAAATCCTTCTTCGTATTCATCTGAAACCCTCCTTTAATTATTACACAGACATTCATCATCCAAATTAGAATATGCATAAATCTTTACCTTTCCTTTCCAAGCTTATCTCATTTCTTATCTGATTTGAATATTTTTATCAAATTTCCTCGTATTCAAATTTCTTCACATTTGTTTATATTTTGCTTTCCAAGGTGCATTTACGTATTGCGTTGTGTTTTCTTCACGTCCCTAAAATAAAAATAAAAACACAAGTTCAAAAGGAGCGGAATCCACATGATAAATAGAACCACAGCGCAGATGATAGGGTTCTTTGTGCACCATGTCAATTATGTACATTGAGAGTGCTGGCGGGTCGAGTTGAGATGAGATCTTTCACAAAACGCCGATCAAATATCTCAACAACAAAAGAGATCCATCAACAGGAACGAAAAAGTTCAAGTCAAATCGAGTGAGTGAGTAGTGTATATAAACAGCGTGTGTACAAGTAAATGCGTTACAGCTCTTTTCTTTATGAAACGGGAAATCCGGATATTTCCGTCTCTAAAAAGTTTTAATGAATTTATACGGTTGGAAAGGATAAAAAAGTGAGTTGTGGAGCTTGTTTGGTGAATAGTGTCACGTCAGTTGTGGCTGAAGAAAGACAGACAAGGAAAATCAGGTGGAAGGTTGATTGAGGACTTAATTTTTTGGGGTCAACGTCTTCAATTACATTTTTTATCGGTATCGGTTCAGAACGTTGGATAAACGTCAAGGAGCACGTTAGTAGTTAACACGGAGTCAACGGCAGAAAAGTAAAAGGACAGATCTCATTCTCATCGTTTATATAAACCTAGTTTGTTTGTTGGTGGGAGTTCAGTTGTCACCGAGAAGTTGAGGTGGAAAGTGGACTGAAATTTAACTTGTCGTTAATCGTCGTTATTTGGTAGCAGTCATGGCTAAGGCACTTGATGGAGGCATGGAATTCCAAGATGCACTCTTGGAACAGCGAGGTGCAATGGTAAGGATTGATTTGAAATTTAACTAATGACTCTGCATCAACCGAATCAACGAATTATGATTGAAATAATTTGTTCTATTTTAATTCTTTTAGCAAAAGGGAAGATTGAAGTTTATGGACAACAACATTGTGTTCAAAAACAGCAAGACGGGAAAAGTAGAGCAGATAGGGTCCACTGATATTGATGTCGTCACGTGGCAGAGATTTGCTGGTCACTGGGGGATCAGAATATTCACGAAAAATGGGACACTCCACCGCTTAGGAGGTTTTAGAGAAGGTGACAAAGAAAAGATTGCCAAAGTCTTCACAACCAAGTACAACAACAGTATGCTGGACAAGGAGCTGTGTCTGAAGGGGTGGAACTGGGGAACGGCAAAGTTCCAAGGATCTGTTCTCAGTTTTGAAGTGGCGAAGGATTTGGATTTCGAAGTACCGTTGAATTACGTTTCTCAGTGTACTACTGGGAAGAACGAAGTTACTCTTGAATTTCACCAGGTACTAATATTTGAAGTCAAATAATATGCTGTATTTAATACACAAATACAGACAAGATGATATGAGTAAATGCTTTCAACTTTTGATGTTCTAGAACGATGACGCACCTGTAAGTTTAATGGAGTTGAGATTTCACATTCCTTCCAGTGAGTTGGCAGGAGATGATCCTGTTGAAAACTTCAAAGATCAAGTAATGGGAAAAGCCAGTATTATCAGTGCTGTGGGAGATGCAATTGCCATATTCCGAGAAATTCAATGTCTCACACCCAGGTTTGTTCGAGCAATAGTTTTTATATGTTTAAATAATCGTTTGTGTAAATATTGGTACGTTGTTCACACGTATTTCATTTTTATATCATTGCAGAGGTCGTTATGATATCAAGATGTTCCAAACATTTTTCCAATTGCACGGTAAAACTTTCGATTACAAAATCCCAATGTCCACCGTTCTTCGTCTGTTCTTGCTTCCGCACAAGGACGGTCGCCAAATGTTCTTTGTTGTCAGCTTGGACCCACCAATCAAGCAAGGACAAACGCGTTACCATTACCTGACCTTCCTCTTTGGACAAGATGAGGAAGATGTATCTATTGAATTGCCACTATCTGAGTACGTGGTTGATCTGTATTTTTGAAGCAAAGTTTATAGAGATTTAATAAACATTGTTGTGATTAATATTCCTTTCTTTATAACAATGTATTATTTAGAGAAGAACTGAAGAAAAAGTATGATGGAAAGCTGGAAAAAGAATTATCTGGACCTGTCTATGATGTCATTGGTAAAATTATGAAAACGTTGGTTAGTCGGAAAATTACTGTTCCTGGAGGATTCAAAGGGTAACATATAAAAAAATAATATTAGAGTCAGAATCTCACCAATGATGTGTAATTAGATTGTTTTCACTCATCTTGAACTTGTACTTTTACCAGTCATTCCGGAACGCCAGCTATCACTTGTTCTTACAAAGCAGCTGCAGGGTACATGTATCCTTTGGATAGAGGATTTATTTACGTCCATAAACCACCATTGCACATTCGTTTTGAGGAGTTGAGCAGTGTCAACTTTGCCAGAAGCGGTGGAAGCACAAGGTATAATGCTATCCACTAAACTAATGTTTCAACTTCTTAAGTTTTTGGTGAAAATTCAGTGATACTAATTCCTTCTAATCACAAACAGATCATTCGATTTTGAAGTGGAAACGAAAAGTGGTGTTGTTCACACGTTCAGCAGCATTGAAAAGGAAGAGTACCCCAAATTATTTGATTTTATCTCAGAGAAGAAGCTTAGAGTGAAGAATCGTGGAAAATTGGTAATGTCCATATTTCTTTTATTACCCTATAAATGAAACATTAAAGATATTGAGTTAAAAAGATGACTAATCTTTGTTTTATATATAATAGGATAATCAACCATACACCGGTGATTTCGATAACAGCGATGAAGAAGCTGAACCTGACGCGTACCTGGCTAGAGTAAAGGCAGAAGCTGAAGAAAGAAGTGATGACGAATCACTTGAAGAGGAATCTGAAGACGAAGATTACAATCCGGACAAAGATGTCAAGAAAGCTGAAGCAGAGTAAGTTTGGAGAATTATAATAATGATTTTTCATGTAATGTTACTTATGCATCGCGTCTTATGCCTGTAATCTGAAAATGGATTGTAATTTTGTAGGGATAGCGCTGCTGGTTCAAGTGGATCTGCTTCTAGTGATGAAGACGAAGGAACAGATCCGGACGAAATCGGTAGCGATATGGATACAGCCCCTAAGAAGAAGAAAGAACGTAAACCCAAGAAGGATAAGAAAGAGGGAGGAGGAGGAGGAGAGAAGCGGGTACATAATTTTTGCATTTTAGCGTATGAAACTTTAAGTACTGAATGATAAAGCAAACGGTCATAATTTAATGTTCATATTTTTGGTGCTTTCATAAATTAGAAGAAGAAGAAAGGTGACAAAGATCCAAATGCACCTAAGAGACCCATGTCAGGTTACTTTATTTGGCTTAATTCAAATCGAGAAAGCTTGAAAAAGAAGTTCCCTGGTTTGAGTCTGACAGAATTTACAAAGAAAGCAGGCGAGGAATGGAAAAAAATGGAAGATAAATCGGTAAGCAGAAATTGTGTCGAAATCAAGTGTTATATTTGACTTGGAGATAAAAATGATACAAATTTTCTCCATGCTATTTTAGAAATGGGAGGCTAAAGCTAAGGAAGCTAAGGAAGAGTATGAAGAGAAAATGAAAGAGTACAAAAAGAATGGAGGCGGCGCCAAGCCATCATCATCATCAGCATCTAAACCATCTTCTTCAGGAAAATCCAAACCTAGCAAAAACAAATCCCCCGTAAAGAAAGCAGAAACATCAACTGGCAGTGGCAAAGGGTATCTTAGCAAGGAGTTTATCTCTGACAGCTCCTCAGATGATGATTCCAAGAAAAAGAAAGGGAAAAAGGAAGCTGGCTCCAAGGCCAAGGGACCAGCAAAGGGGAAAGCCAACTCAAAAAAGGTACTGAGCAATCATTTTTAGTTTTAGCATTAATAGTTTATCAATGTATAAATGAGATGAGACAACCTAATTAAAACTATTTCAGAAGAACTATTCTGAACTTCTATTACAGAAGGAATCTGAATCGGAAGAACCTAGTGGATCTGGCTCTGGAAGTGGAAGCGGTAGTGATTAAAGAGGGGGTACAAATTCAGAAATTGGCTGTCTATCATTTTAAAAGTGTTTTGGAATGGTATTTTACCTATTCACATTTTCGTATTCGCTATTTAAACACTTTAGTATGTCGTTCCAATTCTATGATCTATACTCTAACTGTAATTTAAGTTACACACATATACTTATGATATTACATTATTCTGATAGAATGTGAAACGAGTTTGACTTTGACTTAAATCCAATAAATTTGGCAGTAGCCAAGAAATTATTTTGAAACCTTTACGCTAACCTGAAGGAAATGTATTGCATATCAACAGTAAATTCATATCAATACATAAGGATGTAGAGGATTGGCATTTTGCATACATTCCAGTCATTTGCATTTGATTTATCAATGACCGATTAAGCTCATACACTGTATGATTATGCAGATGTATGCCTACACTTATAAATGCTCGTAGATTATAACTGCGTTATTCATCTGCGAAGAGTTCAAACATTAAGCAAAGCGACATTTCCTTAGGTAACCTTCTTGAAAGAACAAGTCAGAAAGTGCCAAAGGAGCATGGACATATGAGCATTTCATAAATGACCAAACCAGAACCAGCTTACTAAGATAGAGTAAGGACAACGTGAACATAGAACACATGAGATGAGAAGGTGATCTTTCATTCTCGTGTATGTTGAGTTTTGTTTGTGATATTTGAGATATCCTTACACTTCACAGTATGTCATTTTCAACCTCTCTATTTAGACAGCTCCGATTTTCTCCAGTGTCTCGTAACGGTTTCAGAAGTATGTCAAGTGCTATGGATTTTAAGGTGGAACACGATCCTCAAAATAAAAAGTTTTTCATCAAACTTGGAGATGGTAAGGATAATGTTTTGCACTAAACTACTGAAGACTTTAGCCGGTCGTACTTACTCGTAGTCTACTTTACTCGGTGTGAATTAATGAAATCGATACTCATGATTGCCGTTTATCCTTGTTTTACAGCGGAAGCGAAATTGGAGTATGTTAAAAACGACTTGAATGGCAATACTGTTCTGGACATGTGGCACACTGAAGTTCCACCCGCACTCCAGGGAAAGGGCATTGCAAAAATTTTGGCACAGGTGAAAAAACACTAGCTCTAGCTTATATTGCAACTTTGTCATATTATGAAATATAATTTGAAATGGAATAGTAACAGAATATTTCCATTTTATTTTCAGGAAGCTTTCGATTATGTTGTTGAGAACAAGTTGAAGATGCAGTTGACTTGTTCCTACCTTCAAAAATATTTAAAGGATAACCCTTTAGATAAGTACAAATCTGTCGTAGCATAGTATGGCTTTTACCTGTAAACTACTCATTGTGTGATGTGATATTTAACAAATCGGTTGTTTTATAAAAGTTTAACATTTTAAAACTCAAGTCCGAAACAAACATCATTTTTTTCCGTGGCACATCTTTCCGCAACAATGATGACCTGAAAATTAGACAGGCAAGGCATGGAATGAATAATAGCATAATTTTGTTCATTCGCTTTTTGTAAGTTGCTTTGCGTTTGCATTTTATACCATTTCCGCACCTACAGCATCCACGCCTTGTCAACTCACGGTCATCAGGGTTATCGTCAAAGAGGAAATGTTCATCGTTACTGATTCGGTATTTATCCATATTTAAGTCTGATTCTGAATTAGTAGTCTCACTAGTCTCCGCCATTGTCCTGAGCTCATTCTGTAGGGACAGTTATAATTAAAATGTGACAGGGCCAACGACTATTCCCAAATGAAGGGCCCATTTAATTATAATGCATATTGTTTAAATAGAAGATTATAATATTTCTCTTTACGTTTTGAAATCCAGTGACTAAAAGCATCACAAGAATGATTGATGGAACAAGACGCATGTTTAAAAGAGTAGACTTTATAGTATAGTCACACAGTAATAAAAATAGCAATGCAATCTTACTTTCATTAATGTTGAAAATGCTTTTGTCATAAATACACGAACACTCATTACGTCATTGTGAACATATCAATTACTTCTATATCTGTATCTTATGTGTTCATAATTGCATACTATTCTATAATCTCTTATGTGTGCATATTTCAGGATGACTCATTCAAATGGGAAAGTATTTTTGATACTAAAGACAATAGCATTTTTTATTTCTTCTTGGAAATGAGGTATTCGCTTGTACAGAGAAAAATGTCGAAGAGAAGCGATAAAAAGCTTTACAGTATCCGGTGTACCCGTTGTGTAGGTTAGCTCTGCCCAGACTTGACTTTTATGACTACTCTGGAAAAATTATTTAAATGAACCGTACTCAACAGCCAACCGTCAGCTATTAAGAAGGTGAAACCAAATTAGAAGTTATTTTGATTCGTTGCAAGGTACATAAGTACGAGTCTCTACTACCTCTCACATATTAGTCAAAGAAGAACTTAATAAACGTTAAATACAAATACTATGCAGGTTCAACGTTTAAAAATCTACTTTCCATGACACATAGGCCCACAGCAATGGTGATCTGAAAAGAAACCAACGAGGTCAGGTAACTCAAAAAATCAAGACTTATCGAGGCTTCATATTTCATGTACTGAGGTCTGTCTGGTCTTAATAAAATATTCCATACAACATTACCTCCACAGGAACAGCAACCACCTGGTGCCCGTTTCGGCCGTTGAAAAGCTGGAAAGGCAAGTTCCATCGGATTAATCGGAAAATCTATTCCTGCTTTACCTTTCCAATCAGAGCTTCTTTCAATTCTTGCTCCAAACTCTTCATTCTGTATCCGAAACATTTATATTTTATATCAATGCATATCTATATTACATGCCATTTTGATAACTTTGCAGATTATTACCTTTCTTTGGGCTACCACAGTCAAGAAAATTGCAGCAACCGAAACCACAAAAAGTAAAACTTTCATGATTACTTTTTCTCAATTATTAGGGTTTATGATAAACCGTTTATCCTACGGAGTAAATTGGGGCACTTTGAGATTTCGGAAATTTGATCTAGTATTATACTGAAAAACTTCCTGAAATAATGAAATATTTAACAGTATAGCATGAACACGCACGCCATAAGAGAAAGTATGATACTGATCCACAGACCAAAAATAAAGTAGTAACTTAATTGGAGCGGAGTTAGAATCTTTTGCGTCAGCAGATCCTCGGAACAACGACGCTTTTAAACTAAAAGGGGAGTCCATTGTTCGTTGAGTACACTTGAATTATATTGATTTTGATTTCGATGCCCCTTCTATTTCCAATGAATATTTGATACTGAACATGGGTAATAATTATTATCAGCACGAATAACACGTGCTAGAATTGGTTATGGAGTGTTGGTAGATTGTCACATCATACACCACGAACATTGAAGGACACTAGAAATTTTAGACACATGCATGCAAGCATACTAAAATTAGTTCTCACCGAATGAGAAAACGCGACAAGTTCATCAATTCACATAAACGATAGTATTGATTTTATTGATTTTATGCATAATTAAGGAACACCGTCCGTGTGAATGTACAGAGAATGCAACCCCACATTCTTATCCTGAACCCCTAATTGTCTTTGTTGTGTGTTTCATTTTTAGCAAAGTAATTTATCTATATTCGTGGTTTTAGTTTATATGTTATCATGAATCATGATGATATTTGATATAGAATCATAATGATAAATATCAGATCGATATCAAAAGTCATAAATATGTCACCATCAATGAAGTCAGCCGCAGCCACTGTCTGCATTTCCATTTCAACAAACCTGCAAGATCATATTATACTTTGACGAAAGCATAATAATTTTGAGATCCAGGTAGGTAAGCAAGTTGTCACTTTTTGTTGGATGTGGATATACTGTGGAAAGTAGACTATGAAGTGAATTTGTAAAAATTAAAATTATCGAATCCCGTTCGATGATTACAGTCAAATATGCAGATATCGTACTTTCATGCTTGATACTACTTTAATTGGGCTATAGGTTTCATACAACATTAGGAACTAGGTCAGATGGACAAGGAGATGCTAGCTAATTAATTAGCTAATGTTAAACATCCGTATACATAAAATATCAAGAAGATACATATTATGCAAAACTGTCGCAAAGTTTAGAGATGTCAATCAATTTAATAAAATACATTTTATCAGAATCAAGTACAACTCGTAAATGAATGCTGCTCATTGGGAAATTATGCATATTCTCAAACGTCCGAATTTGCATTTAGGCAAAGGAAAGATCACAAAAGCATCTTTTTAGAGTGCGAATGCAACAGCTAGCACGTGTTGTTTTCTCAGCTTCATCTCTGATATGTACCCTTTTGGATCATGTTATGATCATCATATTGACAAGTTCGTAAATATTTCGTTTCCAGTTGATTTTCCTTTCATTACGTACGTTACTGGGATAATAGTTTTTTATTTGTATTTTTTTATAAAATGAGAATTGAAAAGGGAAGGGAGTAATCAGATCAGATTTGCGAAACATATATTTTGTTCGCTGTGATATTTTTCGTTCTAGTGAATTTTTGGGCGTTTGGTTTGATTTCAATTCACCTTTGATCAATTAAAGGGCTCGTGCGTGCATGTAAGAATACATGAATAGATTCGGACGTTCAGTGATCGAGAAAAATAGTTCATCAACAGGTGAGTGTCGTTGGATATTGATATCCAAAATTGATCAATTTTAAGTTGGATAGTCAATCATCTGTGATGATGATCGGTTGAGCTTGTGGGTTTGGTAATTTTAAGTGTTAATAGTTAAGAATAGTATTAGTTGCTAGTTAAACAGTTTACTAGTTCTGTAGTTAACAGTAATTTGGCTTACCTCTCTGAATTTGGCTTATATTTTACATCATTTTTACGCTAGATTTGACATGGCTGCACGAAAGGACAAGAAGGATAAATATAAGAACAAGGATGAATCAAAGTCCAAAGATAAGAAAGCAAGATTCAGCTTAGGGGGTAAGATCAAGATGAAGATAACGGGACCGGGTGGAAGTAAAGGTTTGGCTGAAAGGATTGTAAAGAAGGCTAAGTTGACTACGAGTTCTAATGAGAAAGAAAGGTCGCAATCGAAATCTACGCCCAAACCGGAAGCTAGCCGATTATCAACGTCGACAACAGGAGGAGGAAGAGGAAAATCGACAGGTGGCTGCAATCATGTCAGTAAATCTCGTCGTAGTCGTCGTCCTGGAAGGCCACGGAGGCAGTGTTGTTCCGATGATGATTCTGATTCGGGAACCGATCATGGTAGTTTTTTAAACATTTAAAGTATACTTTGTCGATTTTTAAAACGTGATTGTAAAATCTTGTTGAATTTTTTTTCTAGAAGGAGGTTTATCTCCACAGTCTGCAGAAAAGGTTTATTCTGCAACATATGTGGAGGATTACATCGACTGTATTGAGCATTTGGATGGAGTTTCTCGTTCTACATCAAAGATTGTTCAAAATCACTGCGAATTAGTAGGTATGTCATGTTGTAAATAAATATTAGTTTGTAGTGCCTGCCATATTTCCACAGGGGAATTCTGTATAAAATGTAGGAGTAGGAGTTCTCATTGATTATATCTAAATCACCTCACCTATTGTTATATAGTCCACTACCTGAGGTCTGAGTCACTCGGTATCTTTTCTTGAAGTTAACTTAATGGAACATACTTCTCCGAAGATACCTTGCAACTGTCGGCTTAAGTCCTTGAGTTTTAGGTCAAAGGTTGTAGGTACAAGATACGAGTGGTATCATACACCAGAAAGAAGGCAGTCTCCAAGATTACATAACTGTCTACTAAGGAATACAAGCTACAAGGCAAATCAATGATGCGCCAGAAACACTACCTTCCTCTTTTCAGTATCCATTTCATCTCCTACCATCTCATTTGAGGAAGATTAGTAAATGATTTCAATCAGATCAAACAAAAAAACTTAGCATTTGAACCCAAAATTCCACTTGGTCGTTCATCAGGTCTCTACTTTTATATAGTTTATATGTATTATGTATAAGGGACAATCGGTGGGTACTGTGTGACGCTTATGAAGGCCTAGACGTGTGCCAACGTTCAAACTCGAAAATGGCTCCATACACATCCTAATTATTAATAATTTTTTATTTGTTTTATCGTAGGATTTCTGACTGAAGTGGAATCGGAGTTGCAACAACTTCTAGGCGAGGGTGACGGTATTCTGAATTTAGATAATCTCAGTTCACGCCAGAAAGATGCAATCAATAATATGGATCATTTATTACAACAATCTTCCTTCATCGGTGATTTGAGCACCAACATGTCTAATGATGTATATGATGTTATGGGTGAAAAACTGAGAATTCTGAAAATTGACGCGGATAATTTGGGTAGACTACCAATTTAACACTTTCAAACCAAATAAAATCAAATTTTAGTTCTTGAATTAATAAACATGTGATTTATATGACTGCAGATAGAGTCCTTGGTAAAAGCGATAATAGAACCCCAAGGAATGGTATGTCCACCACTTTGAAAAAGGTCTCTATAAATCCGGAGCCTTTGAGGTCGTCAGCCAGATCTCATGGCAGCATCTTTGATCCTGGACGTGTGCAAGCAGCTTTCGCAAATCCTGGTGCTAGCTCGTCAAGTGTTTCAGCCGGGGATGTCTTTACCTTGGACAAAAGTCTCCTGGAAGACTGTACTAGATACAGGACTTGTAAATTCAGAAACCCTCCGCAATATGTTCCAAACATTATTCGGCCAGCAAAGCCACAGTCTCCGTCAAGTCAGGATAAGAAAAGCACTGCTGAGGAAAAAGTGGAATCAGTGAAGAAAAATGGAGCAGCTCAACTGAAGAAAAGCTCCAGTACAACCAAGATTCAGCCTGTGAAATCGGTTGTGAAATCCGAATCGGTGGGATCTGATATAACGTCAACTTCTGGTTCGGGCGAAGATAGTTCTACTGACGAACCAACGTATTGTCTATGTAACAAAGTAAGTTGACTTTATAACGTACATTGTAAAAAACCTACTGGTCTTATCGTTACTCTAATCAAGGACTTCAACTTTATGTGGTAAATGATGTATTTGTATTTGTTTGTATTTGAAAGGAATCTGCTGGAAGAATGGTGGGATGCGATAACCACCTATGCCCGATCGAGTGGTTTCACTTCAAATGTGTTGGCCTAAAAAACAAGCCCAAAGGTAAATGGTTCTGTCCTAACTGCCGCGGTTCTGATTCCACATGTATGAAACCTCGGAAAATTTTTTTGGCTGAACTTCATCGTTACAACAAGGAGAAAGAAAAAGACTTGTAAAAAGCTGTTTTAGTTTTTGATTGACTCTGAAATATGGGATTTCGGATAGTTAGCTATTGTGTGTATTGACTTTATGATTTAATTTTAGGTTTGTATTTATGTACGAATTGTTACAGTATGTGTTTGTTTTGTTTTCAGTTTCTTATGATGATTATCTTAAATTCATTTAGTCAAGGTTAAATAATAGACGTATGATTTTTTTGGCTTGTATTAATTTGTTAGGGAAAGTTTGTAGTTTTGCTTGGTTGCCTATTAGGTTAGTAGAAGATGAATGAAGTTCGTATCATGTTAGATGATAAAATCTTAGATTGTAACTATTTGGAAATGAATTGTTGTTAACTTTCAGTTCGTACTGGTTGAAGTCGCATTTGCACATTTCGTCGTTTTGACAAGAACGCTTTAGCTTTATTTTAATTTATAACTTAAAAGTCTTGGTGTATAATATAGTAGGTATTAAAAACTTGATCTGAAATTTCGTTTGCTCGTCATCTTGTCAATCGTAACTGTTTAATGAAGTCAGTATTCTTCTAATAATTCATAGTGTGACAGTAAGCACATCCACACTGACAGCTTAGTTTACTCGGAAATCCTAAACCTCCAGGTCCACATCCACTCCAAATATGATTTTCACATTTTTTCGCTCTGTTATTCCAATACCATTTAGTGATTGCTCCTAAGCAGTTTCCTACGATTGGTTTTGCTCGACAGTTTCCATCCTGCCGTACTGGAAATACAAATAGTACGTAAGTGTTAACGACTTTTTGTAGTTAAATAATAAGGAGTGACTGAGCACTTACCCAAATACCGCTCTTGACGTGCTGAAATGGGTGTAACAAGAAACTGCAGGATAACGATAACAGCCAAAATAGTTGCCCAGATTGTAAGCGAATACTTCACGACCCGATGTGTTTGAATGGAAGACAGCATCGTGGCTGAGTATATGAATCGTTTGGCAAGTAAACTCTGACTGTTTTCCTTTTTTGAAGGCTGACATCGTGACAATCAAAATAGTATGAACATTTGACTCTGTTGACCCTTTCTTTCATCGACCTTTAATGAGAAGGGATGATGATGCTAATATTGCAATTTTAATTAGAAACAAAACAAGAGAAATTTCATAATTTACAACTGAAGGTTCATGCAGAATAGTCACTATAATATGCAACATGCTACAAACGATGTAATCTATCGTAAAAATCAATAGGATATTGATAACCAGTTTATTCACTTTGTTAGTGTGTATGTGCAACCTGCAACGTAAGTACGCTTTCATTTTCATGACATTGAAAATAGGAAGTTGAAAGATGAGACACACAACAATCATGTAATCTTGCTTTCATAATCAATTCCTATGTCTATTTTTTAAAAGTAAAGCAATTAGAAATCAAAAGCAATGAAGAGTCAATTCAAAACTGTAAAAGGTACCACTGTTCTTCGGATCCCTGCAAGGAAGTGCCTTTGCAAAAATGCAAATGTTGGTGCAATATGCTATGACACGTTATTAAAAAATTGCATCGTAATCCTGTTTATAGCTGCTGCTGTCTTATTTTAATAGTGTATTTTTATTGTCATCGACAATCGACTAAATTACGTTCTGACAACTGCCAAATTATAAAATCATTTAGTCTTGAATAGGTTTCACTAATTTTTATTTATTCGCACGTATGCAATCGAATGTACATTTCTTTTGGTTTACAACATTGTTTTGCTTGCGCAATTCTCGTATCATATGTAGAAGGACCTTTCTAACTAATCTGTTTTTGCTATCTCAGATTGCGGGATGTCCACTTCGCCCATTTCTGCAATCATGCATCTAACACTTCCTCCTCCGTACCTTTCAATCGTTTCCACATTTGCATGAAGGATTCTATCAAACTGGCTAATCATATCGACTTGTTCTTCAGTCAACGACTGGTATGCTCGTGAGCTCATCACCAAGAACGTTCCTTGAGCACCTCGAAGTTGCAAGCAGTTTCCTGCAAACTCATTCATTTGCTCGAGACTCAATGGTACCACCACCTTTCCCGAGTTCTTAATCATCACTTCCATTTCCACACGCTCCCCAAGGTCAACAATTGAATCCAAACAGATAACGCAATACTTATCAGCAACTGACATCATGACATTGGTATGATAACAGGGTTTGCCTGTGGAATCCATGCCATTGAAAGTCATTGCTTTATAGCCCATTCGCTTACAAAAGAGCTCCACAGCGTCCTGGCACGTCCTTGAAGATAAGCAGGCGTATGCTATTCGATTACTTCGATCCAAAACCAAACTTCCAGTTCCTTCTAGGAATCTTCCTTCCTTTTCCAAAGATGAAAAGTCAAGAACGGCAGTGCCTTGAGGTAAAAGCTTCAATGCTTCTGGGAAAAGCTTTTGTCGTTCCACTTGTCGATTTTCAGACCACATGGGATAGAGTACTGCCGTCTTATCCACGACTTCAACGGTCCCTTCATGTAAAACGGGTGTTGAAGTATGTTCCACATGAAATGATATCCAGTTGTTGGGAAAGACAGAATCTGATGTGACAGGTTCAGGCTCTTCTGCAATCACCTCAACTGTTATCCCTGCGTCTCGGAGGAGCTCCACCAACCCGTTGAACTCAATAATGGCCTTGTTATGAATATCATTCTTTTGGCAATCTTTGGAAGGCTCGATTTGAAAACTATTATTTTGAGCTGTTTGCTCATTGAAGTAGAATGATGCAGGGCGAACCATAAGTACCCTATTTGAGTTTTGATTTTCCATTTTAGTTAAACTATCTTACTCGAATTCAAAAAAGAACTATTCAATACTTCGCGACACTGTGCCAAACTGACATTGACATGAGTGCATGATTATTCTCCAGCAACTTTGTTCGTACAGCTTATATGATAATATTATGATCCATAAAACGATGATACATTTTACAAGTGTTGACTGGATTACAGGATTACTGTTAAAGATAACACTGTGAACCATAGTATACAAGTGCAAATCATATATTTGTATTTACTTTTTGTAAGCTCCTTATGATTAATCAACTCTTATAGGTTGTTAGCATTTACTTATCGATAGTCCAGATGGTCTGAAGTTGTAAGTAAAGTGAAAGTACATTTGTACAATGGGTTCCAAAAGCATGCACATGCACAGTGCATGATGCACTCCAGGTCGATTGAAATTGAATGGTGGAAATAAAAGTAGATATAGGTATAAATCTCTCAACATCTTTATTTTCATAAAATTAAACACCTTCTGTATTAGTAAGATTAAGATTAGCGGATTTCGATGTCTTAACAAAATATTCTAGAGTATGATTCGTATATACATTAGATAGATTCGATTTAACTATACATACTTATGTACATTTTTAAAACTTAACACAACGGAAATCTCCAATCTGGAACGATTGGACAGGATAAGAGTTCGATTTCAATTTGCATAATTTTCAAATTGGGAAATAATCTATTCTGTTTCCACCATATCTGGCAGGAATTTGATCAGCTTCTACAACTTCTTGTACGGCTTTCTTCCACGATGCTTCTTTGCTATCGTAGATGGAAATCTTTGATGCGGTGTGTTCAGAGAGAAGAGGTCGAATCATTCCATACAAGGTGGAAAATATCCAAGGAGCTATTACAAGCAAATGCATATTTTGTATTGATTAGTCTCTGACGATCACACAACCACCAGCCAACCTACAGTCAGAAATAATAATTAAAAGTTTGCAATAACTTGTATCGTCGTACCATTTATAACTATTGCGCTTCCAAGAGTTTCCGGATAGTTGGCTTCATACAACTTGATGACTTCTAGAAGGGTGTCAATAGCTATTAAAAGTTATAAGTGTATTAATTCAAAATGATAGTCGTCTTTACTTCCACACATCAGCTAATTATAGTAAACACAGTTTTCATACATTTCTTATGCATCAGTTTAGCATAGGTGAATCCTTTGAGATCAAAAACAACTGAAAATTGGGTATGCTGCAAAGCTGTCTTGTATGGGAAATGATTTCTGTACATTTCCTGCATGGTCAAATCCAAAATTTCTAAAGCTTGTGAGAGAAATCGAACCAGCGCATCCTTGCGACCTTTATCGAGCATGTCACGTATATCCCACTCTCCAAACGGGACGCATATCACTAACAAAAGTTATTGACACAAGAAATTGCATTCATTAAACTCTGCGTATTGCGAAAAGACTCTTATCTGGTGTGTCAATTACTATAACTCGAATACAATATAATATTGTCACATTGTATACTAAATCGAATGCAAAGCTTATGAGATATATCAGAAACGAATACAATCACATATTTCGTATCATTTTGGAACAGAACTAAAAACTATAGAGTTTTGTTAAAAGTATGTACCTGGTCGCCCGTGTTTGTCCATTCCTCCAAAGTGGCAATTAAAAAAGTTATTGAAGTCCATTGGAATGGGTTCTGTGTCTATTGAATCTATATTGTTTTTCTTTCGCCATTCTAAGGACTATATAAAGAACACAATAAAGACAAAGAGAATATAAGAGCTCCGAATGATGGGCAAAGTAATAAATTTTAAATTAAATTTGTTCTTTTCAATCACCGTCTTGAGCATGTGCAAGGCTTTATCCAGATCTCGATCTCTTGCTGAAATAATACATGCCACATTCCAAATTGATATATTACTTTGCGTTACAATCATAAAAAACAAATCTTATATGCGAATTTACCTCGAACCCATCTGAGTAAATAGGCGTCATTCCTCAACTGTTGTGGAGGCAGAAGATCTTGACATGCATCTCGGAACTGAATTACACACAGATTTCTATACTTAGATCACTTGAACTTGGTCACTTGTATTCCTTAACTCGTTTAAAAAAGCATTAATTACGAAAGAGGCATAATTGCTGTAAAGAATTACCTGCCCTAAAACTTCCAACTCCGAATCGTCTGCAGGCCTAGCCATTGTCTCTAAGTGCGTATTTAATTTAAATTAGAAAAACTTGACAGAAAATGCTATTTGTCACCTCCAATGCAATGAAAAGCATATAGTCACATTCAGTACAAATGTACTTGTCCACTGGTTTGACTGTCACATCCAACCAATAACTGGCATTGACTAATTTGAAGTAATTATCAACGCATGGCAAAAGCACGATTTTAATTGAAGGCTCATCAGCTCATCCATGTTTTTAAGAATGACCCTTTCTGATTAAATTTTTATCTCGCAAGATTAGAATGTTTGCATTGTTTCTCGTTCTCAACAAAATATCCTGTCCACAGTTCCATCAGCACCACATCATTATCATCGACACTTGAAAAACTCCTTCTGTCACACCAATGAGCATCAAAATCACACTATCATTTCACTGATAAGTTCCGACCATAGCCAAGCAAAGCTTTGTCAAATGAACAGCGTGCATATATAGGTAGGTGCATTTATTTATATACTTTTGCTGTTCGTACTTTTGTACGGTATCATGTTGTTTCACTTTCGTAATCCAAAATCCAAACACTGAAGTGACTATGATAATGATCCTACTTTAAGACACGTCATTAATAGGCAGATGCTTTAGGAATTCCCAAAAACAAGGCATTTATTGTTATTAAAATAGTGCACAATAACCCATATTGTCATTACATACGTATCTATGAAAGACATCTGCTCATGTCAATTATGGTTAACATTTTTTAGTTCATAATATTATATTAAACAAATTCCAGTGACGATGTCTATATCTTTACTTCCCAGCGTTTGGGAAATGCTCCCCTAAGGTTGTGTTTAGGCTTCCAGGGTTGTTGGCAAACAAGAACTCAGCCTACATCATAAACATTTTTTTTAAATTCATAACAACGCTGACATTCATGATTAGATTTAAACTAGGTTATTATATGCACTCGGTAATCGATACGCTGCAGTTACCAAATATTCAACGGGATCGTCAGGCCTAGCTCTGGTGACGTCAATGAGCCCTTTGGTAAGAGTCGGAACAACATGGGCCATAAGATAATGACGCAGTGGAACCAAAGCAGCTTCTTCTCTCTCAAACTCTTCACGCTTCACCTTAGCCAACTTTTCCATCTAGAATCAATCAAATGAGTGCTGCTGTAACTTTATGACTCGAAGACGCATCATATCTGTTAAATTAATTTTGTACCCATTGCTGAATATTAGCTCGGCGCTCTTCTAGTTCGCGACTTTCGATCATTGCCATATCCTCCTTCTCCGCGTCCTCAACTTGCGACTTTTCAAAGTTTTGAGCGTTCTTGAGAGCTTCTTCCTCTTCAAACGTCAAACCTTTCAGTAAAAATCACAAACAAAGATTAAATTGAATCGTTTGATGTTTTTATATATATGGGTAAAAGATTACGTCCTGCTACTGACCATAATTTCTTGGCTTTCCCAGCATGTCCATCAACTTCCCAATGATATTTTGCATGAGAAGCCCATCCCCAGTGGTAATATCAATAGGGAAGTAGAGAATCTCCTGCAAGTCCAGATAGTAGAGAAACGAAGTCTCATAAACTGAATTAAGTTCCCTGTGTTCTGCCAAAAGTTTAGCAAAATGCTTATCCTTGTGCTTATCTTGAAGCTGTGCTGCAGGTACGGATTGCAGTCTTTGCGTTAGAAATTCATCAGATGCCTCAAGGACCACCACACGATCTAAAAATGAATGAAATGTGTCTCGTATCGCATTGCCCCATTTCACTTATTCGTTCATTAAAATCCCTTAAATTAAACCTGGAACGATTCTAGGGTCCATAACATCACGCCCTTCATCCGCATCCTCTTCTGCCGCTTCCATAACATCGTCTGACGCTGCAAACAGCAACTTAGCTTGGTTCATGTTTTCCGGAAAGCCATCCAAAACAAATCCCTGATTTTGACATTGGTTCGTCAGCAGTCTCCAACGAACTAGACGTACGAACACTTCATCACTCAACTTTGTCACATCCCTCTCTGGGGGTGTCAGCGACTTTTTCTGATTTGAAATAGGAGAACCCCCGCCCTCCATCTCCATTTCCATCTCAGCATCGCTCTGTTCCGCAGCAGAGGCGGATGCAGCCACGCGTCCAAGATAGTCATCAACTTCAGCCAAAACCTGGAGTGCCTCCTTCCGAATCACTTCCTCTTTTTCCATATCCACCCCTTGAATATTCGACTCTGGACTTTCTCCAGCTGTTTCCTTCAACAGCTCAATAGTCGACTTGATGATATCATCCTTTGTAAAATGATTCAGCCGATACAAATCCGAGATTTGCCTGGCAAGAGTTGACTTTCCACTTGCAGGTGGGCCTGTAATTACAACCTTCAAAGGTTCCAAGTTCCTCGATTGTTTATACTCTGTGCAAACTTTGTTGATGATCGAGTCAAAGCCATCCTCTGCTGAAAAATCCATGTTGAAATTTTCCATTGCAAAAGCGCTTTGAATTTTCAAATCCAACATAAGCTGATCTGCTTGGAAGGTGGTGAGCTCCTTATTTAAGTAAATATCTTCTTCAGAAACTCGCTTCACCCTTCCCGAGCCTAAAACTCTGCTTATGGCCTTTGCAATCTGGTCTTGTTGGCAAATTATAGGGTCAACAGAGATCAAATAGCGCTGGAGCTTTGGTGGCACGTCCATTATGTTTTGAACCAGCTTGGCAAGATCTTGAATGTACACGGTGGGCATAAAATTTTTACCAGTTCCATAAATTGGTAGGTATTTTGCGTTGTGCCAAGCGCTCATGAACCAGTGATGAAGTGGGCTTTCTTCAGCACCATAAATTGCACCTGCGCCAACAACATACGCTTTTAGCTTTCCCTTTGTCATTTTTCCAGAAGCCACAACGTAGCGCTCTAGCAATTGAAGCTCCCGATATAATGGCTTTGTGTGACGTCTCCTATATTCCTCTTCTGTAAGGACGTCATCTGGATTGTTTTTCTTCGTGTGAGACCAGGAATGCAGAGAGCTGATGAGTATGAAAATTCGAGGTACATTAAAGGTATTGACGCGAGCTCGGAGTGCATCACAGACACCACGAATTTCTTCAAAACGCTCTTGACTTGGTTCGGTGATGTCGTAAATGACAACTCCACATTTGACAGCTTCTCGGAGGTACGCATCATAATCATCCATTTTCATTATTGCCCAAAGCCACGGAAGCAAGGAGGTTTTTGGGTTTGCCAAGGTTCCAAGAATTTTCCAAAATTTTGGACTTCGTCGGCTCCTACTGTCATCATCATCTTCGCCATCTATTTCATCATCGATTTCCGTTTCCTCTGTGCTGTCACGAAGAGTCGCGCCAATTACTTTGGTGCTGAAGAACTGGCCAAGGTATTTCCCCACGTAGCTGTCCACGGGGTTGATGAGAACGGCTTGGGTGTCGATAATGTCTCTGTCATGGTTGACGAGAATGACTGTTTTCCCAACATCAAATATGGGCTTTTCTGATTTCCGGTTAGTCGACCCAGCTTCATCGTCTACTGCTGATTCATATTCAGGCTCTGAATCCATGTTTTAAATTCTAAATGGGCTACGAGAAACAAATTAAGTTGTATAGAGCTAAATTAGGTTGCAATTGTACTGAGTTCTCTCATAAAAATCGAGACTTTCTGCGCTCTGAAACTCCAACTTTTTTTCCCAAGGTAATATTTTACAACAGGCATAATTGATTATAGAGTAGAGGGACTAGAAAGATAGAGGAAGAGATCCGTCATTTACGCAATGTTAAAGAGCTAAAAAACCCTGTTCCTTC